>JAOEJI010383974.1:0-10361 GCA_025448255.1 Umimayanthus chanpuru
CAGCAGTGTTATAAACTCATTAAAACCTTCTTATAAACTGAAAATGAGGGTAGGTTAGGTTTTGAGCTGTGGCCACGGTTTGCTCGATTTTTCTGTGCATTCGCTCTTAAAACACAACAACTGAACAAAGAAAAACTTGCCGACAAGTTTGGAGGCTATGAGCAGACCTGTGCCTCTTTGCACTTAATGGAGTCAACGAATCGCCACGGTCAGCCTTTATCATGTGTTCAACCTTCTTCTACAGTTCTGAAGTAAGTACTACCAAGGGCGCTGTGGTCGCCGAAACAGACAATTTGCTCTATCCTGCTTTCTGAATACTTCGGCACAAAGGTTCCCTGATTGCCTGCCATAATTTGCACAATATTTTGAACTCCTTTTCAAGCGCCGTCCTGACTGCTCTTTTTCAAACCTTTATCGGTCTTTGATTTGGTGTCCTTTGTTGCATGATCACCCTGTATTGCCCTGGATTAGGCATTATGAAATAACTTAAAGAAGAAAGATTGAGAACTCGAAACGCCTGATCTGACGAAGTAACCGTTGTGACAAAGACGCGACGCCGTTACGCTCAGTGAAGCATGAGAAAATTCGAATACTGAACCGTCAAAATCATATACTGTATTCTCATACCCCGGGTAAACATGAAAGGATTGTTTTCCTCGAATTTTCTCACGAAGGAAAACTCGAGATTTAACGTCAGCAGAATACTGGAGGAAAACATGGGAAAACATAAGAAAAAATCAGGGTCATAAATAGGGGGTCAGTTTTCCTCGAGTTTTCTCATGAAGGAAAACTCTTGGTAAACCCAAGTTTGAATAAGGTTTACCGCTACAGATAACTCCAAGATTACTCGGCCAAACCTTGCTTTGAATGCCTAGAATTTGTCACCGCAATAAATAACTTGTTGCTTTTCTAAAACATTGTATTACACCAAGGATTAAAAAAGCTGCGGCTTTTGTTTATCAGAAGGTCAAATGTTAACGATAAATTTTATCAAAAACATTGTGTATGTTTAAAAATTTTTATTTTAAACGGCTTCAGCAGAGCCGAGCGCTGTCGTATAAATCAGGACGACATCAGTGAAATGGCAAGTTGACATTTTGCACTGAATTCGACGTTAATTTGTGTCTGTTTGCCTGATTTAGAACTTTAATTTTTTTTTTTTTTAATATCGGCGATATGATGCCATAAGTTCTTTTTAAATACGAACTGTAGAAGTCTTAAGATCAGCGAGTGTCCAAATGTTGAATAATTCTGAAAAATTATTAAAATTAATCGTACTTGAGACGAACATTTTCAATTGGCTCAGTTACTGGCTTCAATTATATTCGACCATAGCACGAAGTCCACAGTCAGAAAAACAAAGGCATTGATTCGGGAATTTTCAGCCTTAGAATATTAGAGGAAAACCTCAGATTTCCACGAAGTTTTACTTTGAGAAAATATTCAGAAAACTTGAAGTTTTCTAGTTTCTGGAAAACCGATGTTTAACAGGCTTTTCTCGTCAAGAAAACTGACAGAAAATTTGGAATGGGCATTAGATTATCCCTTTCTGAAAACAAGCAGTAAACATCGTTAGAAAACTCAGGAAAACGCACGAAAACGTAAAGATTATTTCCGGCTTGTAAAATGCAGGAAAAATTCAAATTCTCTATAAGTTTACCGTTTTAGAAAACTCAGAGAAATTACGCGTTTTTGTACAATGCCCATCCTGTAAATACATATAAATGTGAAATAAATTTTGAAAGAAGAACATGTTGCCACGAATGGGATTCGAACCCACGTCCCCCTGATTACTAACTAGTCGGGTATGTTACCACTACACTATCGCGACAACCATGCTGGCAACATAGCCATCTTACGGAGTGTGGAGGTGTGCGTGAGTTTTCCCGGGCAGTTTTTCTTTCTAGGGTAGGATGGAGTAGCCTATAACTCTTAATGCGTGCCTTTCGACCCAAGGATCAAGTTAATGAATCAACTTAGGAATCAGCGACGCTAGAGGATCCGAAACGGGTACAGGCTTATAGTATTATATTTATAAGTTATGAATATGCGAAGAAACCCATCCTGTAAATACATATATATGTGAAATAAATTTTGAAAGAAAAACATGTTGCCACAAATGGGATTCGAACCCACGTCCGACTGATTACTAGTCGGATATGTTACCGCGACAACCATGCTGGCAACATAGCCATCTTACGGAATGTGGACATGTACGTGAGTTTTCCAATATATAGATATAGATATAGATATAGATATAGATATAGATATAGATATAGATATAGATATAGATATAGATATAGATATAGATGTCATATATATATATATATATATATATGTGTGTGTGTGTGTGTGTGTGTGTGTGTGTGTGTGACGTAGATGTGGGTCCGTTTCGTGATTTTAGCCTTAATTTTTATTTTTATTTTTTGAGGTGTTTCGGTGTTTAGTTTCGCTGTTTCGTGGTTTAGAAATGCCCAATAAGATTTATTAACGCAAACATCACATGGATCCTCAATATAGAAGTCAGAAAACGATTAAGCAGAGCCCTATGTTCGGGGCATCTGATAAAGAGCGCATAATCGATCAAAAATCGCATTCGATTGCATAATTCGCAAATTTCCGCACGATCGCGCATAATTCTTACAAATAACACTATATGAGTCAATAAAAATCGCACAACCTTGTGATAGTTGTCTCTGTGGTGCTTTATATTGCAGTATCACGGTAATTCACTGCCAAAAACATCGCAAGAACGGACAGGAAACGATCCATTTGTCAACGATAACGTCCAGGCGCTTGCATTGCTTCACGCCAGGAATCTGGTACTGAATTAATTCTAAAGTGCATTATCATTGGTGCATAACGAAAACAATGGACAGAGTGTTGACCACTCAGAATCATTAATATATTTCGTGTTTTTGTTTGCTGGAAAATAGCCGCTTTTTCACGCGAATCTTGAACTCATCTGCTTACATAATGTATTTCTTGTCGTTTTTGCCTGAAAGTTACTGAAAGGGATACGTTTTTGGTAAAATCTGCAGGAATTTCTTCAGAGAAGAAAAAACAAGCTCATCTTCCAACTTCGCAAGTGTGTAGAAAAGAGCTTTCTCCTCAGACCTTGTATAATAGCCTAAAATGAGAAGAAAAATCGCATAATTTCCCGCATAATAAGTCCGAGTTTTATCGCACTTTATCAAATGCCCTGTATGTTGAGTTATAGAAGCACTACAAATTTGTAAGTGCAGAAGAGAGGTGATAGAGAAGCGCCAAAAAGAGCAAGCAAAGAAAAAGTTACTTGTGAAAATCACAACTGGCAAGTTTTTTCATAATAAAGTTTCATTGAAAAATAAAAAAAAAGTTTCACTTCAAAACATTTGATTTTGTCGGAAATTAGCGTTTCTGCTTCGACAAGAACATCAAAGGTGATCCAATTTGTTGTTTGAGTGAATAACAAAGAAGGGTTAAGACTAGTACACATACTAAGCTGTGCATGCAGTCTTGTCTGATTCATAAATTAACCCTCGGACGACCAAGCTATTTACTGTAACGATTTAACCCAAGGGGGGAGTTCATTTGGGAACCCCTCCCCCCCCATAGTATTTCCCAATGGTTGCACAGAAGGGATCAAGGTTTGGTATGCAAGCAGCTTTGGGTTAGCTAATTACTTTCCATAACAACAATCAAGTTTGTATTACTGTCTGTAACTGTAACTTACTCTGTGTCATACTGTCCCTACGTTAATAAAACAAAAACTTCACAAAAAATTTTAAAAAATGAAAAATAAAAAAAAAATTAAGTTCTATTTAAGAGCCGTTGCTATGGCAACAGTCTTTTTGAAAACATGTCCGCCATCTTGGCCGTCATCTTGTATTTTTCAAAAAAAAATTATTTTGCGCAAAACCGCAGCAAATTTTACTCAAATTAGTAGAAAAGATGTGTTTGCGACCACAAATTGGAATGTAATTAAGAATAGAGTTTAAAAGAAGAATTTAGAACAAATTTTGTCAAAAAGTTACAGTTTTCTATTTCAAACTTTAGTTTGCATAATTAATTTTGCATAAATTGTAAGTGATGACGTCATCAAATTAACATTAACAGATTAACATTAACATTCACAGATTAACATTAATTAACATGAAAAGATGCGCTCTTTATCGAACTACAGGTACTGAAAGTTTTAGTATGATTGCTTGAAAGCTTCAAGTTTTAGGTCAGAAAAACGTATGGGGAGTTCCATTTGACCCCTCCCCCTTGGACGTTCGAGGGTTAAACTGTTTTGTGCGACTTACTCACTGCTGAACGTCTTCTGCAAATTTCGATGCAATGAATGATCCAACAGATTTATCGATCTACTTTAAGCTTCGTTGTTTTAACCTTTCAATTTCAGAATATTTCACATTTTTCTTGTATTTGCTGTACCTATAGCAACAATCTCAAGAAATTACTCGAGATGTTTGTGATAACCTTGTTCCTTTATTCGGATAATCGTGTCCAAGATTCAAGTCTGCCTAGAATTCATCAATTGCAAGTTCCAAAATCTTTTGATATTTTTTTTGCTTTTTATTCTCAGTGAGTTTTTCTTCTTTGCTGGTGTTCCCTTAAAATCAGCTGAATCACGTTTGTCTCTTCGCACTTCACAGAGCTATTAGCTGTTTCTTCCACATTCTCTAAACTGCAAACTGAAAAGTTGACGACGGCGACGCGTCGTCAAAAATTGGAGCCAATTATTGCTGTTTTCCCCGCAAGCAGTTTTGTCTGTCACAAGTACGTTGCTGCTTTGAATCTTAAATTCTTTTAAAAACTTTTTGTTTATAAAAATCAAAATATACCAAGAACTTGGGAAAATTATCTATTTTTGAAACTGTAAAATCAAGAAAAGTCATGTTGTGACTTTGTTGCGATTTACAAACGTCTCTCCGTCCAATCAGAAAGCGCGTTGTATCTGCTCTATTTTATAATCAATGTCCATTAATTTTTCATTTCGTATTCTTGGTTCTTACATATTTTCATTTTCTTCCATTGTTGCGCTGTTACCAAAGGGCCATGCACAGTAACAACAAAGTTTTCTTTCTTTGCTTGGTTTTGTGACGAACTTGACTTCTATCGTAATTAGAGAAGGGACAGGGATTAAATACCAAAAGATCCAATTGTACTAATATCAGAAGACTCTGATGAAGTGTAGATTCAATGTTCAAGAAGTGTTTGACTTATTAGAGTAAATAGAAGTATGACACCGTTGTTGAAACAACAACTGCCAAATGTGCACCAAGAATCACTTTTTTTTTCATTCCAAAAAAATCAGTTTTTGCTACATCTAAAAGTATTTGTGGGCAAGAAAATCACTAACACAACAATTCACAAGAACAGAATTAGTCTAGAGGCAACTTCAAAACTTCGACTTTTGCAAAACTTTTTGAATAGAAGCAGGAAACAGGGCTCAAAATGTTTGTTTTGTTGTCCAAAGAAAGAGCATTGCTGTTTCCAAGATTTATTTTGACCAGTTTTGTAATTATAGGGAGTTTTGCTGAGAAGCTTGCTCTAGCAACATGGAAACGAGGCTGTACCACTGATCTTATAAAAATCATGAATCAAATTGCACAAAAACTGCAGGAAAGTTTTTCGTCGGCCTGTTAAGCATACACGGTTTGGTTATGATCAGTTTTATATGTTAAAATTGTGTTCTTTAATACAGTGTTTCCACGACAACCAGTTTCTGAGTGATACATCACCAAAATGTTTCTTGAAATTGTCCTAAACCTTTCTTATAATTTAAATTTTCTGAACTTTTCTGAGAAATTGTAAGTTTTACAAATTAAAGTTCATTTAAACCGCTTTTCACTGATTTTGAGTCGAATAAGTTTCTTTCTGATCTGATAATTAATACAAGATGGCCGCACAAAATCCAATATAATTGACTTAATAAACAACTTTTATTTGTATTCACTTAACAAATTAGCATCAACATTGTTGGTATTGATACTGTTGGCGCTAATGGGTTTAAAGGCTGCTGGCTCGTTTAATGAGCCAACACCCCCCAATCAGAGAAACGCCAAAAAGGCCAGTCTGAATAGAGTTAAGCTACCGCTGCTTAATATTTTGGTAGAACTTTGTCTTGCTACTTAACCTGTCATGAACAAAGCCCTTGATGGTGGTATTTTCTTGTAGTTATCATCGGGCACATAAGGTCTCTGCAAATCTATGTTCTCCAGCACCTTCGATCCTGCACCCTCTTCCTGACAACTGCCCAGAACAACCCCAGATCTTCTAACTCCTTCTCTGATGTTCTACGCCATGTAGCCCTGGGGCGTTCTCTTTTGCGCTTGCCTTCGGGCGTCCAAAAGAGCCCTGTCCTGCTGATGGATGTACTGTCCTTTCGGAGAATGTGTCCAATGAATCGCCACTTTCTGCGCGTTATTTCCACCATGATGGTTTCCTGAAAGCACCGTCGCCTAATTTCTGCATTTAATTTGAAACTTTTCGGACCACTTTATCTGTAGCCGGAGTATTCGGAGACACCTGTCAATAAACATTTGGATCATTCTTGATAGTTTATATGTTATCTTGCAGCATTCAGAACCGTATAATAGTAATGATATCGATTTGCCGTTGGTGTGGAAAAGTCTTATCTCTGTTCTTAACGTTATCTTTCGAGATTTCTAAATCGGTTTAAGTACGGCAAACGCATGTCTTGCTTTGTTAATACATGATGTTACATCGGCATCGGTACCACCATTTACATCCACTATACTCCCTAGGTTCGTAAACAGGTCTACAGTTTCTATTTCCTGCCCATCGATTTTAATTGTTGAGTTCGGGGATCCCCAATTGTCGTCTACTTTGTCTTTTTTATTCCGATCTTCATCTTAGGTGCGTTCTTGTACTTGACGCAAGGCAAACGTCGTCTACAAAATCTACATGTTCTAGCTGTGTTGTCAGCGTCCATCTGATTCCAGTTCGGTTATCCTTTGTTGTTTCCTTTGTGATCCAGGCGAGCACAGTCAAGGATAGTAATGGTGACAGCATGCATTCTTGTTTGACTCCTGATTGTACAACAGATTGACGTTATAAAGGACACTACACGTGCAGTCGTTGTAAAGAGCCTGGATTATTCAAGTTATTTTCGCTAGGATTACGCACAGTCTCAGAATTTCCAATTTTCTTGTAATAATTGCTATAGTAAACGGCAAAATTTTATTTGACTTAACAAAAGCGTATTGCACTGCTTGTTACTTTAGTTCAGTTAATAAGAAGGGGGGGGAGGGATGCAAAATCCGAGACTTTTATGGTTTTTCGATCATAAATCGACAAGAAAAGCTTAGTAGCAAAACAGAACCGGATTTGAAAGGTTTAGGAGCTGTAGCCTAAATAAAAGACAACTCCTTTTACTAAGTATGTTACATCATCACACATATTGTGTGGGTAATAAATTATAGCAATGACAGAAGCTTCAGAAAAGCATTATTGTTTTTTTAAATATGTTTTACCTCTAAAGATAGATTTACTTCAATGCATTTATCCACAAAATTTATGATTTTGAAATAATTCCTCAAACATTTGCAAAGAATTTCAGAAATGATAAAATCCAATATATGGCATCCAAATTAGTGAACTTGGCTGAGAACAACTGTTGCTACATCAACACCAATTAATTTAGTTGAATAAGCTTTTTTTCCATGACGGGAGAAGAACACTGGTTTCCCAAATTACAGCATAAATGGCCCTTTGTAGTGGAGAAGGCGGCAGTCCACAACACCGGCATAAGCTTACAACCCTCGGACGACCATGCTATTTACTGTAACAAATTAACCCAAGGCGGGGGGGGAGGGGGGTCATTTGGACTTTCCAAATGGTTGCACATAAAAGATCAAGCTTTGGCATGGAAGCAGCTTTGGGTTAGCTAATTACTTTCCATAACAACAATCAAGTAATAATTAAAAACTGTTGCTGTGGAATCATGCCGCCATTTTGGCCGCTCTCTTGGATTTTCAAAAAAAATATTTTGCTCAAAACTGCAGCAAATTTTACTGGAATTAGTAGAAAACATGTGTTTGCAGCCTCAAATAGGAACATAATTGAGAATAGAGCCTAAAAGAAGAAAATAGAACAAATTTTCCCAAAAATTTACAGTTTTTTAATTGGAACTTTAATTTGCATAATTAATTACGCATAAACTATAACTGATGGCGTCATCCAATTAAAGTCAAAAGATGCGCTCATTATCAGACTACAGGTGCTGAAGGATTGATTTTCCTTGCTTGAAAGCTTCAAATTTTAGGTCGGAAAAACCTATGGGGGAGGGGGTCCATTTGACCCACCCCTTGGACGTTCGAAGTCTCCTCGAAAGAACGTCAAAATTAGACCAACGGCTTAACATCCCTGTTTACAGACTAACACGTGCCTATTTCCATGGCAACCATTTAAGTGTAACTAATTAGTTACTTGCATGCCAAGAGGGTAGGTCTTATTTGCAACAGTACTGAAAATCTTGAGAGGAATTGCAAGCAGGATTAATGCAATTTTGGGGTAATTTTCTGTTGTCTCACTTTAGAAAACCATGTTATCTGTCACGTGGTTATCCATAGTAGCTATTAATCTAACTTTCACTTACCTACTAAAATTTTCATAAAAATATTTGTGACGAGTTTGAAGGGCTTAGCGTTTTAATAGAGATTCTTTGTTCATGCAGCCTCGTTTTCATGTTACGTGAGAAAGGGTCTTAGCAAAATACCCCTAAATAACCGTACCAAGTTAAAATTAACGCTGGAAACAGCTAAATTCTTCAAAAGGACCACAAGACGAATATTTTCAGCCCTGTTTCCTGCTTCTACTCAAAAAGGTTTACGAGCACCAAAAATAAGCACTTTTTCGAGAATTGTCTCTAGACTAAATGTCTTGGCAAAATGGCAATATTTAGTGTTGAAAACAAACTAACCGTATCCCCCTTTCATGCTTATTGCTGTACGGGGTTCTAAACCCGTCACTAAGCAAAGCCAGAATCGGCGAAACTCGGCAGTAATGCTGCTTTCCTGTTCTCCTAAAGCAGTTTGTCTTGTATTCTGCAAACAAACGTTGAGCAAGAAATGTAGAATAAGCAAGATTCTAAATATCGATACATGCTAGGATGCAGTCAAAGATGGATGATATAAATGATATACTACTCTGGATGTCACCACTCTCCGCCCCTTTCTTGGAAGGAATAGCGGAGCACACCCAAACCACCAAGTGTAAAATGGCGATAAGTGAGCTAAGTTAAACTCATTTCCAATTCAGTCTATATGTGTATTTTCCACCTAAACTCCAAAACATTACCTCCTACAAAATTTGCATTTAGGCATTTTTTCAAAAACTAATTAGCATTGCTCATGACATAAAGGAATTTGTTACAAATATTCCCCGTCATAGATTTGTTTTAAATGTTATGTTCGAACACCACATTAGGCAACCTGCTCACAAAAACTACCGAAGTATGCGACACAGTCACATAGCAGAAAATGATGTTTGAATTTGATATTTGCTAACTGAAGACATGGGGAAGGGGGGGGGGGAGGGGCGGGGGGTCGAGGGGAAATTTATGCCGTTATTTGAATACAGTGATAACTGAAACAGATCAAATCACAAAAAAGTTATAGCAGCCATTTGGCGCTATTTAGTCAGGGCGGGGAAAGGAAAGATTCAATCTTGTTTCTGATCAGTTTGGTGCAGGATTAGGTCCCGGGTCAAAAAATAAAGCATGCGCAATCATCACTTTGCCTCGTCCGTGCTTCGCCAAATGATGCTTGTTTTATGTAATGTTTTATATAACGTAGGTGTTGTTGTCTGCTCTTTGATTCTTTTAATTTTCCAGAACTGCAATAAAGAACAACGATTTGTGGTTTCTAAGGGGGAAATCTCAGACTTCTCAGTTATGATGAAGCCGTTAAATTTGGTTTTAAAATGTGTAGCTTCGATATCAAATTTGAGGAAAAATTTCGAAGAGTGCTTCAACCGCGGCGTACTGCACTATTCTACGCTATTCCGCACTCTCGAGCTTTACCTATGCCAAACAGCAATAACAATAATCCAACATTAAAATATTTGGACTGCAACAAAATTAATGAAACAACAATTCTTTAACGACATTCACAGAATTAGACTAACAAATAGTTTCTTTCTCTTGTTTTATACAAATATATATTTTAGGCAGTCTATCCTTAAGGACTCTAGGCCTGTTGTTGTCTGGCCTTTCTGTATAAGCTTTTAATATACATTTATTTTGTAAAACAGTGAAAGCAGATTAGATGAAAAACAGCAACAAAAAGAAGCGAATTATGATTTTTTTAACTTCATCCGGCCCGGGCTTTTTTTTTGGTGCCTGGGCGGGG
>JAOEJI010384084.1:0-17424 GCA_025448255.1 Umimayanthus chanpuru
TTCAAATTTTCTTGAATGGAGACGTTTTGCTCAATGGAAGTTGAGCTGACTTGGATGGGACTTTGAAATGGAGCCGTAAAAGGATAGTTGTTGTTCAAGGAGAGAGGTATCAGCGGAGCTTGGCGGTAAGGGTTGAGAAAGGTTGTGAGGGCAGAAGACACTGGTATGTGAGCAAATTGTGTGTTAAAACAATGTTTACCTCTGAAAACTTTCATTCCTAATTTCGTAGCTTTCTTTGTATTGTTTGGAATTGCATTACCTTGCATTCGCAGATGTCGTCCTCGGTCACTTCGGCAAAACGGGAGTTTACGCTGGCCATTGTTTCATTATCCACCTCCCGGGAGGTAGACATTTAACAATTATTCCACGAACGGCGCGTTGGATATCAACTTTTAGATAACGGACGAGGTGTGGAGCACCGAGTCGGCTATCATAAGCTCATATCCAACAAGCATGAGTGGAATGATTGTTTTATTCAATACCAAACACTGGATAAAAATATCTCGCATTTTATTGTTTACCAACTTGAATTTTCGGCCATTTTGAGGGAAAATGTTCCGTGATAAAATTGTCAGTTTCCATATTTGGACAAACTACAGGATATAGGATTTATACCGTGAGTAGAAAGCCAATCAGATAACCAGAAATTCAATATCCAGTGTTTGGTATTTAATAATGTCCCTTAGCCAGAGATAGCGGACCAATCAGATTGCTTGAAATACCAACGTCACCCAGTTTGTATATACTAATTATTATTATTATTATTATTATTATTATTATTATTCATAATATTACATAACAGTATAAATACTGGTGCGGCACCCTTTACGTAAAATACCCCCAGTTAGCCAGATACTTTAATCAATGTACACGGATTAGTTTTTTGAGAATGTATCCAGAATCAATTCTGTAGAAGTATAATTTTAACAAGTTAATTAAAGCACCTGCCATATCGGATAGTTGTGATTCTATTCTCGCTGACGGCAATTTGGGTTTACAATGCAATGCTGTATTGCTATTTCCTTGGCTTATTGTCAGCATTTTTGATGTAAAGTATATTGTTTTCTATTGTTATATTCCTAGCTGAAAATTCTGGAAGCTAAGTTTGTTTCAAAGATAACTATAGCTGAAATCAAGACTGTCTTGATCACTCCATCGTTCGGTCTTCGGCTGCCATCTTGGTTTCATTAAGCGGTTTTAATGCGCGCTGGAATGCTGAAAGACAGTGAAGGCGCAGGAAACTTTTAATTCTTAGTGGCCAAGAAACTTATAGGCTAACTAAGTCCCCATCAGTGATTTCAAAAACTACATAAATCTAATGCCTCTTTTTGTCTAGAATATAAACACATCATTATTCGTTTTTAACGCGAGAATGTGTAATAGAAAACATCTTTGTCGTCGTCTAGTTATAACGTGTTTTGATTGAGCTCTTATGCTCTTAGATTTTCTTTTTTTTTGCCTTTCAGTAACTGTGTTCATGATCACTTGGTGGGTGACTTCGCCTAAAAGTACATGTTCTGTAATTTGTATAGGATTTACTGATGGAGCCAAAACCAATTGTAGAATTTAGGAATCATATTGATGGTTGGTTGTTATTTTAGTATTTATGTTTGAGGCTGAACGATTTGGTGTCTTTTGTACAATTAATTATAAAGCGGTTACTTTATTTTACTTTACTTTAAGGTTGAAGCTATTTTAATTAGCTGTTTGTTTTTTGTATGGGTTTTAGAAACGACCCGACTACTTTAATTCTTCTGGTTAAAATGTTACTGAAAAGTATAAAGTTTGTGTCCCGACATTTCCACTGTATCTATAACCTTCTTCAGGGAATGTGTATTTATACGTGAACCAGCCGAGAAGTTGACCCGTATTCAAGTTAATTTTTTTGTCCACATTGGTAAGATTTAGTTCAGTAAACATAAAATTTGTAAGGTTCACTCAAAAGAAAGAGGCAGTTTGTATTCCAACTGCAGGCAGTTTTTATACCGCTATGCACCAGATTACTGTTACCAGCTTAATTTCAAGTAACAAAACAACAACAGTATGAATGTATTTATCCTGTGAAAGATAACGCTATATCCACTCCTATTTTATTTTCTGTTTAAAGCCATGATAGAGTTGGTCGGTCCTTGAAAAAGCCGAAAAAAATCTGGGTTATCAATTATTTCAGACTGTAAAATTAGCCCTATCTCAAATAGACATGTTGAAGTTGTTTTAGTGGTTACTGTTGAAAATCGACTTAAGGATGAGTTCTGGATGTGATACGATTTTCTATCATATATTTTCTGTTGTTACATTTCAATTTTGAGCCAGTCGGACGACAGTAAACAGCTAAAAAAGTGGAGATGATCTAGTAATGATAGGCGTAGTTTTTAGATTTAAATTAAAGCATCAACATGATCTTGTATCAATTGGTAAAAGCGACGATTCACTGAAAGGTTGAGAGACTCAAGTATACAATTCAAACCAAACAGCCATTTTAAAAGTCTAAAGCTAAACAGTTTATATGATATTTTATTACAAACACCAAAAATTTATATAATATAACAAATGTTCGTGATTTTCGCCAATTTGTTTAAAGTCTAAACAACTTAGACCTTTTGGTCTCAGCAAAGCTTTCATTCTAAATACTTTATTGTCAACAGTCAGTTAAACAAGTTCATTTTATCAAAATATTTATATCTTGTTCCTTCAGATATGTCTGGATATCAAATTGTTCACTTGTAAACTATGTAAATTTGAAAAGCAAATCAAGCCGTCATTTGACACGCAAAATGATAAAAGCAAGTTCAGAATCGCAGGATAGCATTCAAATTCGTTTGTGAGTTTTCATTCCTTAAATTTTGTTGAATCCCATGTTTTGCTCAGTGATAAATTCGAGAGACGTAACAAAGTGTCTCACTTTAGTTAATTGCTGACGGTTACCAGCTAAACACGTTGGCAGTCGTTTGTGTATCTTAAAATATAACCGGTAAAAATTATACGTGGGCCGAGAACATATAAAACGAGTCGGGTTGAGCGGAAGATGAATTTTGCGGAAGAACTTTCTTTTAAACCTCTTTCGTACTTGGAATGCCATTTTGTCGATTGAACTGATTTTGATGCGTTAAAATAGAAAACAGAACTTTAGTCGTTTCTAGTCGGAAATTTAAAGCTGAGAGAGAAGCGTTCCGAAAACTTGCCATATGCTAGTTATTTCTAGACTCTCTGACATGCTTCAGGAGACCCTTTTCCTGTTTACGTGCTACATATATATGATTACATATATAATTTAGAAAGGAACTAAAGTTTACATGAATCAGCTCAGGTACCAGTTTTGAAGATAGAGAAAGTTGTAAACCTGGAAATAAACAAAAAACTGAAACAAACACAGACAGCTATTTAATATTACCGCACAGAAAGAGCAATTTCAAAAGGTCGTCCAAAAGTTATTAACATTTTCAGGCAGGTTTCTCGTCCGCCTTTTCACTGCTAAGTTCTTTATTCGACGGAGCCATACGGAAACAGAACTGTAAACAGTAACTACAAGTGATTCTCTTTAAATTTATAATCTGTTTAGTTTTGTTTAATTTTGTGTTTGTTTAAGGCGCAGTCACATTTACAGCGATGTCTACATGTAAATCTCTTTAGGATAAACGTGTTAGCGTGAATGTGTTATTCACTGCAATCTGCCCCATGCAACTAGTAATATTACACACTCTAACAAAGTTTGACGGAGCACTGATTCATAGAAAACCTATTTATATATACAAAGCCAAATAAAGGAGATACCAGAAAGTAGAACAATGTTCGTAGCATGAGGCAAAAGCTCTATGAAACTTGACGATGATGAGAAAAAGTTTGTCTCACGAAACGTGTTACTGATCTTTTGGACTTGTCAAACGCTTGGCTAACTGGATATATTTTTCTTCCTATGAGTTAAAGTTCCAACAACTGCTGATGATCTAAAGTTATGCTATTAAATGCAGTGGTTTTAGTGTTTAAAACGAGTTTAACTCCTGTCACCTGGAGCGCGTAGTGCTGTCTATTTTTGTTGTTCATAGTGTTTGTCACAATCGTTTGAAACCATAGTGCAATTGACATAAAAGAACAACTAGTTATTGAATAATGACATTCAGTTTTAATTACAACAAAGGCAATACATTGACTAAATCAATATATCATTATTGCTGGGAGGACAAAAGGAATCGGTTCTAGAGTGAACGAGAGAACGGAACTGCTGTATACAAAAGTAATAAGATTTATTGATTTTCTCAACGTCCATTCAAATTTCAATTTTGTCCTTTTGTAACGACATTAAAAAGCTTTAACAAAAAGAAAAGTTCAGTCTTTCGAAAGAAAATAGCCCCTATAATAATAGCGCAGTTGTGCACTACGTAACACTGCGCTAACTGTTAAAATGTCTGTTTTGAGCTATTTCTATTATTAAATCGCTTCTCTTACTTGTCAACTACTTAGTGAAAACACTATCTCAGTGTTCATAAACTTTAAACAGTCGAATGTTGTGAACGTCTATCTCTACTGAGAGAATATAGTTTGTTTAAAAGTATCACATGAGTAGTTGTTAAGCTAAAAATGGCTTGCTCGCGTGCGGCCAGATTCCAAATTATCAGAGCGTCTAATTAAAACCTTTTGAAACTCGGTTTTGTTAGCTAAATCAGGCTTAAATGCAATTTCTCCATTGTACTTGCACCCCCAGTGGATAAAGCTTGTTGGAACGTTGTTTAAAATACTCGGGAATGTTGCTCTAAGGATAAAAACACCACGCAAAACACCGACTTCTTTATCTAGTAGGTTTCTTTAACCTTTTAGTTGACTAGCTGTTTCGCCTGCCTTTCATTTAATTTTCCTCACATTTTTGTGCTCATAAACTGTGATTCTAACTTGCTCAGAGTATTGCCAATTCGTGCTTCTGAAACAAAGAGCACTTGGTTTCTCTGAGAAATTGTTTATAGTAGTCTTTGTTTTGTCTTCGATAACGAAGAAAATGAGAAAACTATGGCAACACTACTCCACTCGAGGGAAGTGATACAATTTATTCAAGACATTTACGGTGCGTCTTCCGTGAATTAAACTTATTTACAGTAAACGTTGTGGTAGTTTTCAAGCTTTAGTTTTCAGCTTTTAGTGCAAGAGTACTTCATACGGCCACGAGTTTAACAACAATATTAACAACACTGAAACAGCACCAATATAATACCGACTTAGATAGAGGCCGTTTTTCTCCTAAAACGAAGCAAATTACGTGTGTTTTACTTTATCGAGAAACAGTCTTTATTGAATTGCAATGCAGAGCATCATAGTTGTTTGGTCAGAGAACGTTCACAAACATAGATGTAATTATCATACCAGGTCTCGATAGCTCGAACTGTCCCCGACTTGGTCTTGGGTATTGGTTTGCTTTTCGAGATGTGAAAATGGAAATAAAATCAAACATAGCAAAATCGCATCTATAGTCTGCTTTTACAAAGAATGCTTTTAAACTAATACACTCTTCAAACAAACCGCCAGTTGTTGTTTAGGAACTTGAAATATTAAAAGAGTGTAAATTGGGGCCCTTCCGTCATAAACATCTGCCTTGGTGTGGAAATAATATGAAATAATATTACCCTAGTCGCCATCTGCAATCGCGCGGATTATGAAGTTGCGCTAAAAGAGCAAGTGCGCCCTAAGTGAATTAGAACGGAAATCAATAAAGTGCCTACATCCGTACCGGAATCTTTGTAAATTTCATAATTATCTTATGTTGATATATTTTCCATCTTTAGCTTTTTGCATACTAGAAAAAGTTGACATCAAAGTGATGTTGTAGGACAGCCCGTCCCGGATCAGGCAGAATTAAAAATGTCAAGACATCACGAGGCAAATACTAAATTTTAATAAATGATTTTATTTGGGCTTATTTTAAAATGTTGCTTTATATACTGAGAGATGGCTGCCTCGCAACGCTAAATATCTGTAATTGAACATTGAAATTAACTTTAGTCTTTTAGTTCTCTTTGTTTTAAAGGCAGTCTGCTATGTACACAAGAACATGCAATTCATCCATGAGATCCAGCCAGTAATACATTCAATCACTCCCTATGTACACAGAACTTTAAGTATTATCAAATGCAATTTTATTAACTATATTTACAAAGACGGTTAGATCAACACAACTCTATACAATGACACTCTTTATGAAAGAAATGATCGCAGTTGTGTTATTTGTAATATCTTTTCTAATCTTAATTTTAAAATCTAGGCGTGAACCCAAGGACTTGAAATTTGCAATTATCCATTCTTCTGCTCTTCACACATTTTTGAGAGCTAAAATGGCTGTATTTATATCTCACACTATATTAAGCAAGCTTTCAAGAAAGTTCAGGCCAACAATATAAGCAAGGATAACTTGTAACCAATAAATATTATATCTTTCGATTATTTTCCGTTTCCAGTCAGACAGCCATACTATTGTCGTGCGAATCACAAATACTATTCGTGTCTAAACTGTGCGAGCTATCTCTATTTCAGCAAAACGATTGCTGTAAAACGCGGAAGAAACTTTTCTATAAATAGGAGATTATCCTTTTTATGCTCCCGCATGTGTATTAATCTACCATAAAACTTTTTGAGTTGAATGAATTTGAGAGTTTAAATTCATGGATTACAAACAACTTATTTGAAGCCTTAAACTTTGATGTTTTTACAGTACGCCTGGAGGTTGAAATATATTATAGATACAGTTGATGTACGGTCCATGTACAGTTTTGGAGCAGCGTTCATCTATGGCACGCACAAGGGTACTGATATGTTCCGGGAAAGTTTGTCAGATTTGGGTAGCTTCTCGCTGAGTTTGACTCGCCAAACCGGTAAGCTGTGCTTGGGTAAGTAAAGCTATGGGATCGCGAGTCATCATATTCATAGCTTCCAACCAGACCCAGTCTGGGCCGAATATCGGCCTGTGTGAAGCTTGTTCTCTCGGACGTGGAGCCATAAGGGAGAGGCAATGACATTTCGGCCAAGTCCTGCGAGGTTCTCAAGTGTTGATATGGATATGGCGTTAACCCTGATGTGAACGTGTGGTATAGAAAGGGGTTTTCTCGGAACAGGAGAGAGTGACTGCATTTTGGCCGACGAGGCTTTCGTCTTCTGCGGAAATTTCCCTTGGAGAACTCGGGCAAGTCTTTAGGGTGTATCATCCAGTAGTGACCTTTCCCGTTTTCTGCGCGACTGGCCTTCACGAAGCAATCATTGCTGGATAGGTTATGACGCACACTGTTTCGCCAGCCTGGTCCTTTTTCTTTGTCGAAGTGAGGGTAGTTTCTTGCTATGTAGTTGTAGATTGAGCTCAGAGTCATTCTCTTGGTCGGCACGCTGAGAATAGATTGCGCAATTACAGCCACAAATGTCTCGGAATTCCGATCGTCTTCTTTTGAATTCTTGTTTCTTTCATCGGCTTTCTCGTTGTCTTTCGAATTACTGGAGACTTCAAAAGACGAGAGTTCTTCTTCGTCATCAATTCTGTTAGAAGTCGGTCTTTCGGCTTTGTTGCCTTCAATCTCAACAGCTTCCTTCTCGATTTTGATTTCATGCTCTTGCGATCGAGAATCGTCCAAAACCAACTTCTCACTGGTACCAAAGATGCTCTTTTCGTCTCGTTCTCTCATTGCCCGCAAGTCGCCATAGCTGAAAGCGGACACTCGAGAGGGATGGAGGAGGTAATGGCTTAAAGAAGACATCTTCGTCTAGCTGGAGTCCAAAAGTTTGCCCGCTATCTTCCGACGAGTACACTTAGTGTTCAATGATAACTTGCTGAGCTTGGCAACGTCCTCTATGATCTGCTTAACTACAGCTGCGTGAGAGATTTTATAGCAACTCAACCAGCACGAGATATATAAGCATTTGTTTCGCGGGCCAGAGGGGGGTCCCGAAAACTTCCGTTAAACAGGTGCGTGATAGTAAAGTGTCATGCATGTGTTTCGATACCGCCGACATAAACATTACTTACAAGTTTTTGTACATGCGCACCCTGGTAACCCAAGTGCCATTTCGGTGTCTGAGCGAAGCAGTGAGTGACTTATTGGTGTTAATGAATATGACGGCAGTACACACGGCCAGGAGACCGACAACGCGTCAGAATGTTCGATTTTATTTAGATTTACACTTTAAAATGCTGACTGTACGAAAGAATGTCTTTTTTTGTGCTTAAATATACGTATGTTTTTAATATGTTTGGTGCGAATTTTGTTATTGCGTTCATTAAAGTTCATTGTAAAAATAAAGACATTGAAATGAATAACTGGCCATTTAGTGTGTTTTCGCATTCTGCGAAGTTTTGTGTGCCTTTGTTTGAAAACCAAAGACTTTTCAAATTCTAAGAATGGTTAAGTCTTTTATTTTTGTGAGTCTTCTTTCCCGTTTGTATGCTGACTTTGTTTAATCAGTTAGACTTCTGAGGAAATGTTCTGGAAGCTCGTGTAAACACCAGTAATGATGTGCAGTTCGGCCAGAAAGTCAGCAAAACCTCTAATTAGTCAACGAGCAGCCATCTCAACCTTTGCAGGTGATGAGAGAGTTTTACAGCGTTAGTCAATGTTGGTAGTTTACACGTTTAGAACTGGACATCCCTGGCGTTTACTTAACATATAGATACCAGTTTTACTCACAAACCCGAACATGTCGCGGTGAATTTCTTTATATATACAGCGGCAGATCTTCAAAAACTATAAACCGTAATATTTCTCATAACACAACAATATTCTTTTTTAACCGTTAATATCGAGGGAACAAATGTAATTGCGCTAATTAATAAAAACTCTAATCAATTTTTTATTACAAATTTGAGAGCAGCACTTTTTGGAGAGGAAACTCTAGGATATTTTTCTGTGTTTGACGCAAAGTCAAGCGAAACTTGCTATAAACTGTCTGTGAATCTAGTCTGGAAATTACACAGAAAATAGAGCTTTACTTTGATCACTATTACGATAAAATTCACCTGACAGTCACGTGACATAACAAAATTAGTAAGCTTTTTTTTCTGGACTTGGCTTGTTGATAAACTGTTATACTGGGGATATGCTTTGCATTCAATATTTCAAACACCTTTTTCAAACGGTGATATTTTTCATGCAGACTGCTTTTGGAATTACATAGTCGTACATTCAGTGAGTTCTTTGACGATTTTTTCTCGCTCCAACTGTGTAACATATCCATTTAATTTAGTCTTGTTTTGGTAAAAACAAACACTTCTCCTGAGGTAAATTGCAACATGTATTATTTAATACTGCTGAGAGATTTCATTGCATTTTGAAAAGTATTTCTTTGTACATCTGTGGCTGGACGCTTATTGAAATATAAAATTTGGTTTTATAACAATTGTGGTTTTGACTTTAAAAAAAGATAAGTCGTACATGGTTCTTTTTTTAAAATAATGTTTGATTCCTCAGTCTTTGATTGTAAAAAATAGACACACGAAAACCTTTATCAAGCTGAGCCAATTTGCACAGTAGTCAGAATCGCCCTTGTAAACCATTAAATGTTACGCAACAAGTTCTGAACACAACACAAATTTGTTATTTTCCGTTGCTATACAAATTATTTTCTTTCAAATCTGAATCTCTGCCAAATATGATGTTTTCCTAGGACAATTAAAACAGTTTTCTAACTTTAAGTCTTGTAGCGTTCTCAAAATACTGATAATAGTGAGGTGTTGAGTCTCAAAAGCACCAAATATCGACAATAAACTGAAATATTTTCTTTAAGGCGTGAATCCATCTGTTCAAAGTTCATTAAAAGAAAACGATATCTTATAAAAATACAATTCTCTCGCACAATGAGTTTTGGCACATGTTTTTAAAAAGCTTTTGAAACGGGGAACATAATACAATTGAGAAAAATGTCAGTAATTAGGATATCAAGACACACAAAAAAGAAAAATCTAGACATTACATATTCATTTACTAAAACGGCAGTTCAAAAGAAACGGTGTTATAACTGTCAAACAGACAAAACTAAAGAAGAAATGATAGAATTAAATTTGATTTTTACGTAAAAAATGATTGTAGAATCTATCTTGATAAATTTCGTTATTCTTACATTTGTTGTTGCTCGTCCCAGTTGTTGTATCTTTGGCCAAGATTTATTATCACAGCACAAACCATCTTGTAGAAACGTTCCACAAACGAAATAAAACTCATTCTAAGCGAAGTTACAAATTCTAGCTGATGAGATCGTTAAAACGGGTTTTCTCGTACACTTTCCCCTTGAACTTTACTGACGCACCTCTTACCAGTATGGCTTGTGAATGAGTTATCAACTAGAAACTTGTAAGTTATGAGTTGATAATATCTAAACAGTCACTATTTTGCGACAAATTTCATGAACTTGATACAGTTGTTATAAAAGTTTACTGTTTTAAAGTTTAATTCTAAACTTTTTAAAAAAAGTTAAAGCGGCATTTCAGAATTTGATCTGAGTCGATACTAACAAACGGAAATCGAAAATCACGAAGCAGAACCATGATTTTCCATACGTAGATGTAACATATACAGTACGATATTTCACTACAGTTATAGTGCAAATATCATGCATTGAATGGATCTACACAATGATTTATTTTGAAAGAGTGTTAATTTTGTAAGTGAATACCTGGAAAACAACTCACATTCTTTTAACTCTTCCGAGAGGCTATAGGCGTGTACGAGTGATCGATCGCAAGTGCAAATTGGAATATCATTAAAGCGCTTCAAAAAGACGTCGAATTTTTTGACAATTTTGTCCCAGTATTTTCTAATATTTTGGCCTAGAGATCTGAAGATCAGAATATATAGTGACAGAAACGAAGATGTGTAAGAAAACGTTTTCTTCCACAGAAACGGGAAATGTTAGACGCAGCAAATGAAATGTTTTGCTTTTGTTTCATTAAAAAATTTGCAGTTAATAACAAATTCTTTGTCTGAAATTGTCCGTACGATTCTTCTCAATCAGGAGGGGAAGTAGAAAAACAATCCCGACAAGCATTTCTTTACTCACAATAACTCTTTCATTAAAAAAACCTATGCTATTTTTGCTAGTCGCGAATGTTCACACACATTTCAAGAGTTCAGCATTTTAAAAGCTCCAAGTAAACTTTCTTTTTGCCGAGGAACTGCGAAGAGTTTTCTGTGTAAGCTTTTCAACTCTGACAAGTGTGCTTTGCTGATTAAGAAACTAACTGAAACTTTACGAATGCTTTAAATGTTTACTGACCTGTTTTCTAATTAGCCGAAATACTTCTCCGCGTTGAATTCTTAAGAGTGGCAAAATGAACAGTTATCTTTGGCTCAGGTATTTCTACATGTAGAACTGCTTAAAAAGATACATAAATTTATTCGCTATAGTTGTAGTGCATGGCGGTTTAATCAGATCCACTTTACTATTTAATTAAGACTGCAACTTGTTTTTCAATTCAAATTTTTTATTGGCTAATAAGACATGCTGTTTTGCGTATGGAATAGCAACACTTCTTTTGATCAAATTAACGCTACCAATTTAATTTGGTCGGGGAAAGCTTAGGAAGTAATATAAATACAACCTTCATTCAATATCCAAACTTGTGTGTTGGCTTGTGCTCATACAAAGTTGTTGCTAGAACCGATTTATTTAAACATGCCCAGAGATTGTAATGGTATAAAAGCAATATACTCTAAATACTTTCAAAAAAGATATAACGTTTCGTTTTTCCCTTTGGAGAAGATATATAACCTCACTTTTTTATGAAAAACAATTCAAAAACTCAAAGAGCTTACCTTTCCTCTTGAGAAAATATTTAAAAGTAATTACCTATCTGAGGAAATGTGGTTTTTGTAATGCTGCAGAAACTGGGTTAAGATTCTTTGTGCTGGCTAGTCTCCTCGTTTGTTTGATGTGTTGAATGCTTTTCTTTCCAAGGTGTTGATTAAATTTACAAAACCTCTTGTTACATCACGCAAAAGTCTCGCATCCTTGTATTTTGAGTGCTTCTGGCAATACGAGAGAATTATGTGGACCTGATCAGGTTAGTAAAATGTCGATTTGATTTGATTAATACGGATTACTTTCTACTGCTTCTATCGGCTCTAACTTGGTTTGATGCTTTGTTGTTAAGAATATGATCTTTTGGTAAAATGGGAGGAATCAAAACGACTAAAGCATAAAATCTTTGTCTGGTTATTTTCTCTCGCTGATCCGCCCAAAGTCAGTTTGATATCGTTGTCGTTGTGATTGTGATTTCTTGTCAATGGGTATCAAAGTAACTTCAGCATGAAAACGAAGAACTGAATTAGATTCGGGGGTGGACGCGGAATTAGTCATTTAACTTCAGATATTCACAGTTCCTAACCTTTTCTGATTTAGTGATTCACGATTACATGTAATCTACGAATGTTCAACCATGATTTATTCTAGAGTGAATGACCTTAAATGCGGTTCATTGGCTGTTGCACGGTAATAATGACTCCCCAAATTTCAAAGGCAAAGATTCATGATTCCTACTACATTTTCAGATGTGATTCATGATTCTATTAGATTACAATAATCTTAATTAAATTATTTTAGAAGTTTTAATTAGAAGATTTTTATTGCAAATTTATGGAAACTGACTGTTATACTGCCGTCGGTAATCTTGAATATATCTTTTAAGTCTATCTGTTAATTGAACGCATTCTGGGACCGCATGATGCCCTAGTGTAGCAAAAAATCGTCTTTCGCTCCGCAGTGAAGAGAAAACAAATTAGAACTTTATTGGTGTGACAACCGTACCCCCAATTCATTCGTTCCTTGCACAAAATAAAGAATGTTTTATTCACCAGTTTTGGGTATGAAATAAGCTAACTAACTCAATGAACATGTATCCATGGCATGCATGCTTTGTAAGATTTCACAGTCTCTACAGCCAGCCAAACAATATTCTGCCTGAGGATATTCAGTGTCTGACTACAACTTTTAAAGCAGTTTTAACCATTATGAAGATTGTTCTGTAATTAACGCTCTGCATTTAATAGTACAAAACAAGTGTTTTACCAAACTTTTAGTTATTGCTCATAAATACCTTGAAATTATCCATTGTTGTTAGCCAGCTGCAAAAGTTACTTAGTGGCAAAAAGCTTTGCTATTTGATTTATTATAAAATGTCCTCCAAACTTATAGGAAGTTTCTAATAGTATTTACGTTTATAGGCATTAGTCAGGGCAAATAACGGTTTCAAACACCTGCCTTGCAATGACATTGTTTTACGGGCGGCGAGGCAACTGATACAGAAATTACTGAGGATTTATCGCGCTGTTTTAGACTTTAAGATTGTCTTGTTTGCTCTTGCAGACATACAGCCCTAGTATTGCTTTCATGAATTTTGTATTAACATTTCTACTGATAAGCTATGGCCCATACTAGTTTGGCAGCAGTTTCTCTTGCACAACTTTTCTCTTGCCGGCTGTAGCCAAACATTTTAGTTCAATTCTATTTCGCTGCTCGCACTTCGGAATTGATAATATGACAAATAATATTGTTTTTCAAACCACACGTGGTTTAAATAACAGCTACAAATTGAAAACAAATAAAAAAGAATAAGTGGAAAATATTTTAATCTTCTTGCTCGTTGCGCTTGGGGATTTCTAAGGTTTCTGCTTTTTTGTCGAGTTATTATTTTTACTTTTAATACCAAGAAAGTCGGACCAGCCAAACTTTCCAAAACAAAGCGTCACTTATCACTTTGTTGCAAATAAAAGCAACTGAACGAATCCCTTGACACTATTCGTATAGAAAGTGTTCAAATTTATGTTTAGTTCGTGGCAAAGAGGTCCAAATGTTTGAGATATCCCGCTGATCATTTCTTCAAATTGTATCAAACACAACTTTCAAATTTACCAGTTCGTTGCTTACAACACAGACTAAACAACGCAACTGGCGATTAGAATATCAATGACAGAGGCAATGGAAAATCTAACACCATTTAAAAACATAGTGATCCAGTGCAAACCTTATGAATAACAGATTGACTTCCAATTTGTTTAGACACTTGTTAATTTTAGCGGTCGATTTCACTTAACCTTTGAGATCTCTTAACTTCCTCTACACTTAACAGCTCGCCGCCCCAACCATTTATCATCGTTTGAACACCACACAAAAACATCTGCACGAATCGAAGAGCCAACTGCAAGCCTAACGGAGAAAAGAAACTTTCTTAAAACACAACAGTTAGACGAGTTAAGATTATCTAATATCCTCTGAATTGTCATACTAAGATTTTTGCAAACTCAAAAACAAAATACATTGAAAATATAAAAAAGTTTAAAGTCTCCCATAAATTTAGAAATGGTTTTATTTAGAAACTTTTAAGTTTTAAAATTCTAGTTCGCAAAAACGCATTTGAACAGTGACATTGAAGACAAGGTTGTCCATGCATGTTATACTCACTACTATCTTTATAACTGCACCAAGCGGTCTACTAAATAATACTAGGCTACTGTAACTTTTAGTTATTATTTCCTTAGTTTTGTAAATTTCAAATTTAGGACAACTTAGTTCTAGTCCGCGGTATTTTAATTCCACGATTAACTTTACCCTGAGTTACTAATGACATTAATGATGATAATAATACTAATAATGCTAATGCTAATGCTAATAATAATAATAATACAATACAATACAATAATCAATAACAATAATAATAAACAAATCTTGAAAGGCATTTTACGTGCCTCAATGCACTAAGGCTATCAATTACAAGTTAAAATATTAAAATGTAAAGGATATAAATTGAAGTATATTTAAGGTTGCTAGATACTCAAATGAGAGGAGATACGTAATTTTTTTTGTTTCCCCAATTTGCAGGAATGCTAAAGTTATTACTATATTATTATTATTAATATTAATATTATTATATGGGATTTCAGAGTTCCTGGGCTGGATTGGAGTTATAGGTCTCATCATCATCAGATACTATTTGGGAAGTCTGAACAGTTAACAAGCTTAACAAGATTAGCGAGCATTGGGCTGGAGATGAAACGAAACCCGACTGGTCTTGACCCGGTCATGCTGACATTAAGCTGAATGTTATATTTAGGAACTCAAAAGAACCTATACACTTCTTGAGAAGTATAGGGAAGTAACGCGTTGTGTCCGCTTAGGTTTTGTCACATTTTTCATGCTGTAATTGCGCATGCTCCAAGGAGAGTTTAATTTTGTGTTGAAACAATACTGATGCCGAAAACTCTGGAATAACGTCATAAATAACAACTTAGTTTACTGATACGAATATGCATGGTTATATATAAAGCATAATGTATAAATATGCGCTAAGCTACGGCCACGCAATCTTCGAAAACGTTCGGGAATTCTTCGAAAATCTTCAAGAAGCTTTGGAATTGTTCAAAAAATCTTGGAAAGTCTTCGGTGTCTCAAGATTTCAGACTTCTCAAGTCTCACGGTTTTGCCGTGAGACTCACAATTTTCAGCAAAATCTGACGGTCTCACGGTAAGCCACAAAATCTCGCGATTTTTCGAAAACCCGTGTGTTTTTTTTTGAAAGAATTTCACCGGTTTTCCCTCATGCTCAAAAATTAATCGTAGTTCAAGCAATTCTCGGTAACAAATTCAGCCACAAATGTTATTAACACTGATTCATAAGTCATAACCAGATGCATGCATGTTCTCAACAATAAACAGTTAAAGTCAACATTAACGATTTACAATGACAGTGTTTTAATACCAAACTTTTAAAACCACTAGAGAAATGTATATTTTAATTAAATGTTGCGCTAATAAATTCTTAATGTATTTTTTCATGTTCTACACCAAAAAACGACCACTTTCGTTTGCATAGCTCCGGAAAATATAGATTTTTACTGGAATCTCCAAATTTATGGGACTCCAACTCCAGATCTCCAATGTTTCAAGGTTGAGCGGTCTGTTGAAAGCACAAATGTAACAACTGGTCCTAAATGTAACAACACTTGGTCCTAACTGTAACAAAGGTCCTAAATGTAACAGCACTTGGACCTAAATGCAACAAAGGTCTTAAATGTAACAATACTTGGTCCTAAATGTACCAATCGTTTATTTTGATCAAAATTTGATCTTACAACATGAGACTGCAAGAAACTCACACCGGGACCTATATGTAACAAAAGTCTTAAATGTAACAAAACTTAATTGATACTAAATGTAACAAAGGTCCAAAATGTAACAAAACTTAGTCCTATTATAAAATGTGACAAAGGAAACGTTTGAAACAATGAAACAAACTTGAAACTTAAAACAATGTCAAATTTTATATCCTGCCATACAGTTTACCAGGCGCAAGTAATCGATCAAAATCGCTTGTTTTAAAACGATCTCGTACATTTCATCTTGAAAATGAATTTGGCATAATTTAGTGATTTTTATTTTGAGCAACTTTTTGGTGAAATATATTTTCAAACAGTCCATGTTTTCATTCCTTTAAAGTTATAATATTTTTTTTACTTTCTTAGTTAGTTCTTACTGCAATTCCAGAAAATTAAAGGCGAGTCGGAACGTTGGCATAACCCTACCTGGTTGGAGAACAGACATCAGCTACATTAACGGACACAGAAGTTATCATATTAATTAACCTGTGCACATATATATGTAAATACGTTATATCCAGAAGCTTTTCAAAATTATCAGTTGTTGACGTGTTAATTGACCACAAAAGGAAATGTAACATTAAACCTTGTAACTGTGCTTCCTCATCTATCGGTCTTATAATACCATGAGAATACAAGCCTTTTGGCTAATTTATAGGAGACATTATATTCTCAAACTTTAGTTCTTGATGTGCTTCTAACTATAAAAATTTCATAAACAGTACAGGTAGAATAAAGTTGGTGTTTTTGTTGATGTCCTCGCCATTTTTTCTTTATTCAAAAACTGATCTCAATCACTCTTCTGTACGTAGCGGGGCGGGAAAGACTTCTTAATCTTGGGGATGATTGTACAGGGGTGGTAAGGGGTTTTCTCGTGAAGCCGTGAAGGCCCTTTTTATATCTTCGTGATCCGTAAACCGAGAAAATTAAATACCGTGATTCGTGCGCCACCTTGTAACCGTGACCCGTGGCCATTATTACTCGTGATCCGTGACATGTTTCGAGCTGGTACTTAATACATTGTTATCAACTATTCGTCTTGCCCAAGACGGTGTCAAATAGCCACAGCTCGCCTAAGTTGTACATTTAACAACGATTACACTAACAAAATAAAAAATCTGAGACAGACAGGCAGCGGTACGACAATTTTTTCCGCCTCGGCATGGTTTACGAACTGGATCTTGTTTTCTTCGCGCTGCTTGGCTAAGCGCGTCTTCATATTTCTTTTTTTTTTTTTATTATTATTTTTTTTATTTAAACATATTTGTTTTAAGCGTTTGCTCAAGAGCAAAAATGCTCATCTAAGGAGCTTACACTGTTA
>JAOEJI010384085.1:0-10361 GCA_025448255.1 Umimayanthus chanpuru
TGGCAGTGGCAGTGGCAGTGGTAGTGGTAGTGGTAGTGGTAGTGGTAGTGGTAGTAGTAGTAGTAGTAGTAGTAGTAGTAGTGGTGGTAGTAGTAGTAGTAGTAATAGTAATATACTGTCACTGATAGAATTACTCCGTATCACCATTTAGTGGTCATTCGTCTAGATTCGCACCTACGGTCATTCCTGGTGACCTTCAATTTATCTTTCATAATTTTATCTTTGTACTGTATATGTTATTATTGTTTGTAACATTAGTACCTTGGAGGTGAAATAAAACTTATCTTGTGTCATCTCATTGTAAAATTGAGCAAGGAATGCGAGTTTTATGCGAAAAGTGGCGTGTTTCTTGTGTCCCTTTAAAAATTCAGGTTCTTAATAAAATATTTTTTTATTGTTGGTGTATATTTGCCAAAGTGTTAGCCAAAAATCTTCATACAAATTTCAAGTAAAACACATACATCGACAAAGTCCTAGTAATATGCTTTATTGGCATGATATAAAAACGTTTTACATATTGCCAAAGCGTTACAAGATAATGGTACACACTCAAAATAGAAATTACATTGTACATTCCGATGCAATAAATATTGAATATAACATATACAATAAATATTGAATATAACAGGAACAATGGCTAACTATAAGATACCAGTTTTATAATGTATGCTGTTGTAAAATTATAAGTTGTATACTTGATCATATTTCCATGAGCTGACTGATTTTTCTTCTGGAGAGGCACTTACATACATACATTTTCTACTTGTGAATATAGTTGGCTGTGAGAATTGTTGAATTTTTTTATGTGAATAAGCAGAATCTGTGTAAAGGAAAGTAGGTTGCTCGTATACTTGCTCTTTTATGTAAGTATCAATCTCCCCAGTGTGTGTGTGTATATATATATACACTTAATAATTAAATGATAAAACAGCGACTACATTTACCCTACAGACCTGTTTCGTGAGGCAGGTCCTCACTCGTGTGTGTGTGTGTGTGTGTGTGTGTGTGTGTGTGTGTGTGTGTATATATATATATATATTTCTTTTTTTCTCTTAATATTTGAGTATCGCATCAATGAACTAAAACTTCCAAATAGGTAAACCACAATCATCTTTACTTACCAAAAGTTGCAGTTAAAAACTAAAGTATTCTAGTTTATATAAATTTTAAATATTGAATATCTAAGTTATTGATAAAATTACTTATATTGAAGTGATTGTGGAAATAGAATAGTATAAAAAAAACTCGCTATAAAATACAAATAAAACCAAACCTTGTTATCAAAACTGAACCAGTGACGGTGATATATAATAAAACTATTTTAAAACGTTCAGTTCTGCAAGTACGAATTACAAAGGAGTTTGTTCTTCTTAGACTGTAAAGATTTGAAGAAGTGGAAAAAGAAACACTTGCATTAAATAACGACATTGACAATCTCGTATTGAAGAATCAATAATATTTAGTTATTATATAACGACTAGTTTTTATCCCTAAACTGACTAAAGAGTAGAGAGCTGACATGCGGTTGACATGGTTGAATGACTCCAAAGGTCAGCAAAACTCAATTACTTTTCGACATCAAGGAAAGATCAGGACAATTTTCAAAGTTTACCTAAAGTGAATGATAGGGAATTCTAATATGCGACGATTTTTCGAAGCATATTTAGCCATTCTTGTTGGAGAATAATGTGGCGAGAACAGCAATGGAGTTTTGGGTTTTGTCAATAGTTTATTACCATTTAGAAATTGAGTCTGGAAATAAATTCTGTAGAAAAAATATGAAGCGAGACATTTTGGAAGTAGCCACAATACCCTTCACTATTTCTGTTATCGGAAATCGTTTCTAGAATGACGGTCACGATTTTTTTGTCCTCATAATCGGAGTGATTGTATTGGCCACTATTTCTTGGTTAAGCAATTGATTAAAACGTTCATAACAAGAGAGCCAATTTCAAAATACGAATTAAATGTTTTCATGTTTTAAGAAAATGTCGATGTTCCTGATCCAATATTTTAATAGTTTTTGAATTAGAAAGGGCAGCATTTAAACCGAGAAGAATTTATGCCCCAAGACATGCCAGGTCGCCCTTTAATAATTGTTGGTCAGCCAACTGGACAAGGTTATTGGGTTATGAAGAAACCTGCAGCGCAGACCAGGTAGAAACTAACGTTACATTTTGCCAATCTGTTTACATTTCAAGTCAATGCTAAACACTGCTTATGTACTTTGTCGTTTTTTGAAAGATTCTTTTCAGAAGGTGTTTCGTTGCATGACATTTGGTGAAAGTATTATTATCTTAGCTGCCAGTGAGTTTAGCTTGCCCGGCATTTCATACTCGCAGAAATATAGTGCACATGTCAAGAAAGTCTGTGGCTGCCTAATCTACGTCTTCAGTATAAATACATTGCGCAATCAGGTTATGACTTAAATAATGGAGACTTAAGACCTTTTATCTTCAGTTATATAACGTATTTGCTTTCTGCTGATAGCGTAAAACCATAGCAAGGCACTAGTATGTCTTGACATTGCGTGTTCGTTTGCAGCAAGCCTGAAGATTCAATTAGCACTTGGCATAATCCGCTCCTGATATTTTTTTATGGGGGTTTCAATTCTTAAAGCTTTGGGGAAATATTCGACGAACACGAAGCACTTATAAATGTTCCGTGAGATTTGAACTGAATAACTGCAAGCTTTTGAACGACCTGTTCAAAGACTAAAAACATTTTAATAGAGCAAAAATGTTCTGGCAGGGCAAAGGGCTAACTTCAACAAGTCAAATCAAATAAATCCCTGTGTTACTCTAATAATTCCGGACTGGCACCATGCTGTTTGCGGTTAGGTCGTGTCACAACTTTAGTACGTGAAAAATGGCTGAGTTGCATCTACGTGAAGTTGCGCTTGATTCACTGCTCTGTTTCCGTGTCACCGTCCATAATCGGTTAATAAAACAAATCAGTTGTCAGGTGGTATCACGATATCTATGGGAACAACTGTGGTGCCTATTTAGAAAGGATGAAACGCTTATTTTTGGACCATCTTTTGAGCAGGGCAAACAGAAGCCAAAACTAATGTTTATTAGAGCAGTAGCCTTAAAGCGGTGCTGTAAGATTATGTGGCGGTAAACTTTATTGTCATTAAACAGTGAGCAGAAGATAAGAGAGTATAAATTTTTCATTCCCAGGGCATGACATATTTTGTGACAGAACTGTATAGGGATACGAACTTTATCAATCCATGTTCAATTCAACAGACTATATATAACAATATTGTTATACTTATAGTAATAATATTAATAATAATAACAGTAATAATAATACCTTTGGTCAAAGAGCGAAGGCAGAAGGAAATATTAGATTCCTAGTCAGAGTGTGATCATATTTGGGATACCCGTGATCTACTTGGCAAAGATTAAAATGGAGCAGCCTGGTGAGCTTGGAGTTAAATTTTAGTTTGATGATCGCCTCAGTGCGTAAAACATTAATATTACGGATTTTATGATTTTCAATGTTTTTATTGCTTTTATTCCTTATATAGTTTTCATATATGACATTTTATATAGCGCTTTTTGCCTTCAAAGTTCAAAAGTGCTTAACAACGCAATAAAACAAAACAAAATAGAAGTAAAACAAATCATAGATTAGAAAGTATGAATTTTTCATTCACGGGACATGGTATACTTTGTTTCAGAACCGCACAGGGAAATAAGTTGTGCCAATCCATGTTCAATTTAACATAATAGATATAAAGATGCCTAAGCTAACGACTCACACCTCAAGACATAAAAATTCTCCCTTACTACAAACAGTTTATAGCTGCTGTGAAATGCCTCTTACAGAGCTTGTGAGAGGGGAGGGGTACTTCTGTGAAACATATTTTAAAAACAGGCAATCCAAAACCACCTAAAGGGGGGAGGGAGCTTCAGAATGGGTAGTGTTAGATTGGGACCACATTCATTAATACAATCGTGTGTTTGTAGATAGGTAAAATGGTTTTTTTTTTCTCTTCCCGTGAATACTGCTGCACAATCTGACAATCATAAGTTATGGTATAGATGAAACACTTGGTTGAACCACTTCCTTCAGACAAGGTAGAGTCTTCAAGCTTTGAAAATCAAGTTTGTGTCGGTTATTCGCTGTTTTGCATGATGATCCTTATGTTTTTAATAGCTCAACTATATTGTACTGTCTCTTTGTAAAACGTTTTTTGTAAAACCGACCAAATCATGTAAATTGTAAATTATTTCTGCAAAGTCTGGTTTCCTGATCCTTTAACCTTTTATGGTTATTACAGGAAGCCAGTACCCTTTTCACTTGTTACTTTCCTTATATATATTACTTGTAAATTTCTTTTTAATTTCTAAGGGTGAAAAAAGAGAGTTGTTGTTGTCTCCTGTTGTCTCCTTTCTATTCCCGGTTCCAAGCGGCCAGGTTATCTTGTAATGTATATTGGCATATTGCTGATATTAATAATCTACAAAGGAAGAAAAAGTGAAGGGAGTTGTGCTATCTAGTAATCCCAGAACACCGGATAGTTGTACGTTACTCATCCATTTGTGAAGAACAGCAGGGGTGATGGAAAAACCGATGAGGTTCACTGATGAACTACCACCCTCCAACAAAAGATGATCGATCCTTTGAAGGAGATTAGATAAATTTGTAGGGTCCAGTCGTTAATTCGTTGCAATAAAGCGTTGACTGTCCACCATCAGGCATCAACGCCTTTCCTAATTGCTATTCCTTGATTTTGGAGTCTTTTACTGTATTTGTTTCACAAGTTTATTGATTGGTTGTTGTGAATCACTTAGTGATTTACAAAGTATGAAGAAATGGCGAGAAGGATCATAACAAAGAAGAAGAAAGAGTATTAAGGAAATTGAACTGTTTTATTTTCGTACGGATGCTATTATTGACTGCTGTTGAGATGATTTTCGCTGGAATGATTATATCAGGTTGTCTATTTAGATAAACAACTGTCAGTCTTTCCAAAAAAAGTGCTGCACATTTGGCTAATACTATATATTGCACAATATTAGATAACACTGCTTTTCGTTGAGAAGATTAACTAAAAAGATTCCAAAAGACGTAGTATCACGAATTGGTCAGATAAAATCAATCCCGGCTTCTCGTAAACAATTTGTTGAAACGTAGATGCGTTAATCGGTTTATTTCAGTAGCAACCGTTGACAGTCATCAATGCAACGTGAACAGTTGCCAAACTTTTATTAGAATCTACTACTGTTATGAACATAATTTAATGTTTCTCATACACTGAAAGAAAGAAATAGCAGTAATTTGCTCGCCTCTGATTAAAAATGAAGGTGAATAGACCTTCTTAACAGTTAAGAAAAGTAATGACGTTACCCAGTCACTATAAAGTTAAGAAAAGTAGTAGTGGTAATAGTAGCAATAATAATAGCCCTTTTTTATCCAGGGTAATCCTTTCAGTTTTCACTAGGAGCAATTTATAATTACAGTATTAAACTAATAACTATATTAATTATTATTAAAAGCCTATTTACAAATATCTTTGCTAAAACTACTAAAGATTAGAATAATATTATACAGTTTGAAAATATAATTAACAAATAAGTTAAATTAAATTTTTTAAGCGCACAGTTGAAGAAATGAAATGTTTTGCATAGTTTGATTCCTCTTGGTAGACTATTGACATCATTAAACAGTAACAAAAGGATAGACTTCTCGTTTCAGTTCCCGGCCCGCGATACATGTAAGTTGTTCACACGGCTTCCTAAAAAATAATCGTAAATGCGGGCACTGATGAGAAGTCAAGAAGTTTTTTGATTTGGCCATAAAATTGTTTCGTACAAAACGCCCTGTTTTCAAAATCTTGTTCACTACATTTTTTTACTCAAAGTATATTGACTAAAGCGGTTTAGTTACAAATAAATATACACACCCTTTTAACAAATGAATTATCAAGGAATAATTTGATCAGGGGCTGTGTTCGTTTGTCGGGACTACAAGACATGTGCTTCAGCACTCTAATGAATCCCCGTCAATCCTCGAAATTGAGTCCCCGTTCCATATTTCAAGCGTTGTGTTTCAGGCAAAATTGTGCTTGAGTTGTGAGTGGAGTTTATAACTATCTTTAACCTATTTTGACATGCAACAGTTGATCAACGCGTAATACTGACAGCCTCTATGAACCACCAAATACACAACAGAAGGATGGAAACTCTAGAAAAAACTTTAAATATTAAAAAAGCCGAAAGTCTTCATATTTTATTGCTACGGGGTAACCCCACAGTAGGCTGTTAACAGGAATGTCGTCAAATATCAGTTATGCAAACAACGGGACGGATCCTGTCCACATTTGTTGTGATATTTTGTTGTTTATATAATATGCTGATCATGGAAAAATATTTGCTTTTGGTTTTCTTTCATTATATTGGTCAGCCGGAAAATGACTCTCGCACCTCATTATTAACCGAGCTGATGCTACATTCTTCGGTTTTAAGCTGATTTACAATATCAAGATAACTTTGCTTTTCACTGTTATTTCTTTAGTGATTTATTGAATGTTTTTAACACATATAAGACTTTGATGTTTAAAATATAGCATGTTATCTTTAGATAGTAACACGCACTCTTAGATATTGACGCACATGTGCGCGTCCCTGTTGCACCTAAAAGAATGAACTGAAATAACTTTCCAAGTGTTCCAATCCAAAGATCTACGCACAAATGTGTTCTCTGGTCCATAGAAAAGAGAGCTATTACTGCTAGTGGCACCTAAATATCTTCAGTGAGAACTCTTTACAGCCAGTTTTCCAGGGACTCCCAATAAATCCCCTTTGGATTAGCAACCCATTGTTTGTACACAGCTACTTGTTTTTCTCAAGTTGTTTTGTTTGGTATTTTTTAAACATTTGTTTTGCTGCAAGATTACAAGGAAGTGTTAGTATTTCCTTTGCAACTGGTAAAGCAGGAAATGTCTATTAAAAACATGATGCCCTTCCAGCAAGAGTTTGAGTGTTTACTTTGGAACGGGTAGTAGGTTCAAACGGACCTCACGGGCCGGATGTACAGGCCACAACTTGTTGACAGTCTTTCATCGAGAGATCAAATCAATGTGGTTTGAATATGCAGAAGAAGTTCAGAGCGTCGGAAAAAAGTTCACAACACTTCAGATTGTAGAGTTTCTGTTTTTATCTATTTCAACTTTGTGTAACACTTCAGTCTAGCTTTCATAGTTTTATCTCCAATGATATTTTTTTCAAGTAAAGTTAGGTGTTTTACTGAACACATACAAAACACTTTTAACTCTTTTGTAAGACTTTAATAGGAGGTTTTGTCAGCTGGTTCAAAAGCTACCTTTTTGAGCAAATAAGTTATATGAACATGACTGTAACATCCTTAAGTGTAAAATGTTATCAGACGCTTTATACTAAAGACAACCAGAAAAAGAAGATAAAATATATCTTAGATCTTACCCAGTAAAGACAAGGAAGACTTTGAAGGATTGTGAAGAACTTAGTACAAAAACCGGTACACCCATTACTGACATTAGTTTAGCTATGTCAAGTTGGAGTTTTCTCGTGCTTATAATTGTTACATCATGTAGTTCTTGAAGGGTTAGTAGTTTTGACAGATATACTTGTAGGTCAAAGTAATGAATAAAAGTAAACTTTCGAACAACTTACTGCCAGTAAGAAAACTCAGAGAAGAAGGATATAGAAAACTAATTTTTGTTGGTGTTTGATTTCGCTTCTTTTGATTCTTTTGTATTATTTCGTTCAGGAATTTCTTTCACTCTTTCATTCTTTGAATCTCAGATGCGAGACGTTTAACTTTGGTTGTGCCCAGGTTCACTTGCTGTTCTGTATTTAAGAGTATATACAACTTCTGGACTGCTTTGAGCATTAAAAGTAAAATTATCACCTCACAGTTTGCAATTTGGCCATGTAGTATAGTATATGATTGAGTCTTCGAGATGCCCCAAATCTACGATCTTTGAAATGGGAGACTTTGATATGCCTTGAATATATGTTGTTGATATGAAGGACTTTAAGATTCCCTTAATCTACAAACTCTCTTTCCAGTTCCGTTGTGGCACAGGATTGCCGTTGTTCATTGGAGTTAAAAACAGTTTAGTTACCATAAATATACCTGCATTACAATTATAACCTAAATATGAATATTAGTAGGTTATGGCGAGGATGTCTGATCTGAAGACGTGGGACTTATTATACAACCAGACCTCCGTTCTGTGTTTTGAAAGTAAAGATTTGATCGTGACAGCATTGATTAAACGAATATCAGGGTTCGGAATTCTCACATGCACACCTTCCCTAGTACTATGTAGATGCTTTGCTGTGCATGTAGTTTTCTTTTACTGTGGGTGCACGACTATGCATGCAGCTGGAGAGAGAGTACAACTGAGACAGAGAATTCAGAGTCTTTTGAAAAGTGATTTAAGTGTACACCAGCTACGAAGACAAAGACTTGCAAGTTCCAAAATATTATAAGAAAGCTGATCGTCAGTAGCAAATACTGTGCTTGAAAATTAGTTAATGTCAATTATCAATATTTTAGTGTATCTTTACTAGTATGACATAGTCATTTTGTGCACGTTGAGTTATTATGGTGCAGGTAGTGTTTTAGGCTACATGCACCAAGTACAGATGGATTTTTGTGAGAATTTCGAACCCTGGAATATCAGTAGACACTACTATGAATAAGCTAAAATCAGGTGCCTTTGTTTGATTTGTACTCGGTGGGTTCAAAATCGTTGGGAGTTGTGCAATATAACATTTATAAAGGAGAACGCAAGCAATTGAAAAAACTTTCTAATCATTCACACAAACACAAAAGAACCATGAAAGACGCATGCGCAAAGGTATCCTTTCAGGAGACGTGATGGCGGACGTGTTTTCATTGACGCAAACTTGGTGTCGCTGTTTGTGCGCTTACAATTTCATTCGTGTCGTGAACAGCCGTTCACACTGGCCAAACAACAATTTGCGCTTGTGCACACCTGTTACGTATTGGTGGAAACTTGTTCATTGTTGAATGATAATTGACATTGTAAAACAAGTAACCTTGGCCTGATGCTTCTTTTGAATATGTTCACTTAGAGTTTTGCTTGTTTTTATCTCACATATGTGAGCCATGCTTGGTACTTCTGTTATTTGATTCTTTAGCTTTACAACTTGGATAATTGATAACATGTTCAAATATTTGTATGTATTAGAAAGTTTTTGATAAAACTTGCTCTTTTCATCAGCATCGCAGTTAGACCTAGTTGGTTTTAACTAACCGAATGCTGTTTCTAATGCAGTAACGGTTAAGAATCATAGAATTAATGTTTGTCATGTAATGTTTGTCATGCAAAGACATTTAGTTATTCAAACAGCAATATTGAATTTCTTTGTGAAAATTCTGAATTTGTCAGTTTTGAAGAACAAAATTAACACCAAATTCACTTTGTTCGACTTGACAGAAGAAAGTGAAAACACGTTACTTCATGTTATCCGCGTGAAATCACAGTTCAAGTAAATTTGTAGACTATTTTGTTACTACAGTATTGTATCTTTCTATCCTGGTAATCAAGATTTTATCTTCGCATTATTTAGCTGGGGACTTAGTTCTTGCAGAGTACAGAAATGCACAATCCAATACGGACACCTTCCATTAAGATTAACTCGATATATTTCATTAATTAGTGCATGCTTTATTCCACTGATGTGATCATGATTCAATAATAATATACATGTAGCTTCAAAGTGTGATTTAATCCAAGCTATCATTTATATCACCAAACGAATTCTAAAAGTATAAAATCCATATAGATAGGGAAAAGGCGTCCCAAGAAGATATGTCAAAGAATTTTGGAAGAAGAAAAATTCTACACTCATGACGAATAAACCAGCAGGGAAGGAAAAACTGAAAGAGAGAATTCTATTTCCGTAGTAAATGGACACCGTAAAACTTACGAGGAATCAGTTTGTTACACGAGATATAGGCGAATCTTTCGTGACGTCATTGTTTACATTCTGCTTCATTAGCATACACCTTCAGGTAGAGAAAGAAACAAGATAAAATAAAACTGAATATAAAATTTAAGAAAGCTAGTCGAGGAAAATACTTTACTAAACGTTCGGTTCTGTACATGCAGTTTTAAAGAAGATATCGATGTTCATAAAAAGTCGAAACAGCTGGGTGGCAAAATCGTTAATGAGCCATACATTCTTTAATGACGTTATGAAAGATCTTCGCGGTTGATACGCAATTTAAGCAATTGCGAGAGAGAAGCCTGAAAAAAATTTCAGGCTTCAGCGGGATTCGAACCCGTGACCTCTGCGATACCGGTGCAGTGCTCTACCAACTGAGCTATGAAG
>JAOEJI010384196.1:0-10360 GCA_025448255.1 Umimayanthus chanpuru
TAATAATAATAATAATAATAGTAGTAATAAGTAATACTAATAGTAATAATAATAATAACAATAATAATAATAATGATAATAATAATAATGGTTATAATAATAATAATAATAATGGTTTTTATTCTTCATAAAATAAAAATACATTCTATGTTACATGGTCATCTAAAGTATGAGAAGAAAATATACCGTATAAACTATTCTATACTAAATTATGATTAAGAATAAGTCTATTTACATAGAAATTCTCCCCTACTTTCGTTTCTTAATATTTCATATCTAGTCCTGATCACTCTGCTTCTAAGAATATCTTACTAATCCCCTTTGAACAAATCTTTTCTTGTGAAGCTATTCGTAAAGTTAGAAGCTCACTAAATAGCTTATCAGCAGACAGACTTGATAGTCTGCTAAAGCTCTGTCATTTAGGTTTTATATTACCGTATTTAGGCTAGCATGTTACAGTTGTGAAAATAAAACACCTCTCTCTTTTAAATGCTTCCTCCGACCCTTCAAATTTAATAAACGCCCCTGGCGTTTATTAGATCGTTTACGGTATAAAATCTGATTGAATCACGTCTAAAATGTAGCCATCGAAAAAGCCGTCAAGTACTTGTGGTTCGCTGGACTATTGTAGTATTTTTAAAAATAATTTAACTAGATGTAAGCTAGATTACAATAGCACAGCTTCAAAACAAAAATAAATGACCGCAAAGGATTCCAGTTGATTATGGGTGTTTAACTATGTTTTGAAGTTATCCTTTACGGAAATACCTTCCTGCTGCATGGCACATTTCCTTAGGTGACGGGTAAGATGTGGAGCTGAGAAGTACTGCTTATCGTGACATTTGCACTTGAATACTGTGTATGAAAACAAAACTATCTTGATAATTTATTGAATGCACTATAACGTGTGAAACGATACGGCAAATGTGAAAATGTTCTTGCCCTTATCTTAGGTGACAGGTTAAGTTGACACCGGAAGAATACTGGCTATCATGGCACTTGCATTTATACTCTCTTTTCTTTTCACTAGGTTTCGTGTCTTCCATTGTCATAGGCTTTGGGCTTTCTACCTGAAAACCGATAGGTCAGTTGCAAAACATTACGGTACTGTGTACTGCTTCTACATCACGCAGCAACTACTCTATTATTACTCTACACGTTGGCTTCTGAGTCCTGCTCTCTACCAACTGTGCGAGAGGAATTGTTGCAAGTGCTCACATTTTTTCTTGTATAAATATATTACAATTATTATGTATTTAACTCTTACCCTAACCTTTATCACTACCCTAACCCTACCCAGAAAAAACAACCCTAACCACTACAAAATCTTTTTACATTAATTATTAAAATAACTTAATACCATATGTACTGTAATATCAGCATTTGAAAATGTACCCGTTTTAAAAAACCTGCGCCAGTTCAAAAACACTTGAACTGGTACAAATCCAAATTGTACCAATGGACATTGAACTACAACATATACACCAATGTTTGTTTCAAAGTTTCTCTAGTTCTGGCAATTATTCTAGTTTTACCCCTTTAAATTCAGTGGCTGGTTTCTCTGCAACATCGAGGTGCGTTTCAAAGTAATGGTAGGTATCTCTTTCTAAGTTCTTCATTTGATAGCCATGGTGCAATGCCAGGGTTTGCTAGTATTTTTGCAACAATCAAGAGGAGTGATGTCATGGTTGTCACCGTTGTAGCGAGGGAGGACTTCGCCTCGTCTGATCGGGTGTCAGGATCCTGCTGACAAAGAACGTAACATTTGTCACTAGGTGGACGATCCATTTTGAATTCAGACGCTGTTGTCTTGCCCACTTGAGTACGTTGAGATTTTGGACGGTTTCAAGCACTGGTGGGAGATTGGAATGGTGCTTCAAACACTTGATTATTATTGGTGGAAGGAAGATGATACTGAAGATCTCTGCTCTCGTTATTCCACAGAAATCAACTTAAACACAAATGACCGATCAACAAGTATAAGGGTAGGGTATTGGCGGAGTTCAGTGGGATTCGTGGTCTGGAGACGGAAAATATATCGGTCCACAACGGTGTTTTGGCGGGAGTATCTGGCTCAGATCCGGTTCCAGTTGTGTAGGTACCGTACAGCTCGCGAGTCTCTGGGTCAAGGGACTTGAGAAGTGGGAGAGGTATGAAGGGCGGGTCAGACAGCCAGCTGGAGCTGGTGGTAGGTTGTGGTTGTGGTGGTTGTTGAAGTTGTGGTGGTGGCTGAGGTTTAGCAGTGCGGGCTCGTTTTGAGATAATTGAACCTATCATAACAAAACCAATATACAAAACATGTATGTAAATTAATAGATATTCAGCATTCGACCAAAATGAGCGAATAAGTATATGTCAGGGAGTATTAGGGTAAAAAGTTTAGTTCGCATACTTAGCAAAATGTTGAATACGAAAATCAGTGAATTGATAAAAATGCCTTCATGTATGGACTCACTATAAAATGGTCACTCATCAAAGCAAAATACAGTTTTCAAAGCAATGAAATAACTCGCTATATTGAAATTAACACGTTTTTGAAGCAAGAAAATTTTGAGATTCTGACGTCTCGGTGGCTTGAAATGCATCTTTCTTCGGAGCTTTGACCCTGAGGTATTTGAAAATGTAAGTTTTGTTAACTTCAATGGTGTTGACGTAGTCACCCTACAAGATAAGTTTCATTGAGTCTGTCGTGTCTCTTATCAAGATGGTCTGCTTGTTAATTTTTTCAATCTTGTTCCTTTGTCATTGTTATAACGTTGGAGGAAAAGACTTGTACCACTTCTTGTGCTTTGACAGTGATAAGTTCCAGAATGGGTATTGGGTCATGTTGATATCCTGCCACCACAATTGGTATTGGGTCATGCTGATATCCCGCCACCACAATGGGATTTGGGTCAATTCGATATCCTGCCACCACAATGGGTATTGGGTCATGTTGATATCTGGCAACCACAATGGGTATTGGGTCAAATCGGTATCCTGCCACCACAATGGTATTGGGTCAGGAACTGCTTTTTAGCTTCTCCATGCCATACAGTTACCACACGAGGGTAGCTTTCACTGATCATGCTGCCAGAAACCACAACTGGATCTGAAAATCGTGAAACTACCAACAATAAATATATTCCCAATTACATCTCGTGGTCAGGATAACAAGAAACTTTTCTCAAATTTGGCAGTCGAGTCGTTTGACACAAGTTTGTTCTTCATGGAAAAAAAAATTAAAAAAGGGGCCTTCCAGGTGACCAACCTGAAAGAAACTTCAAACACTGCAGGTAGTAACTGATAAGAAACAAACGTAAAAAATACTTGTGTAGTTATGACGAGTTTGTCGTTCACAAGGCCTGACATCTCTTGTCTTTCAGTGAACAAAAACTATGAAATACTTCAATATCTGGCTTGACTATTTTTAATATTTAAAACCTTTAAAGCTTGGAGAGGTTTACTCGGTAAACAAAGACAGATAAACGCAATACATTTGATCAAACTTACCTTCTAAATGAGGAATCGAGCTGATTGTGGAGGAAAGGACTGGCCGGAATAAAACATGTGATTGCATGTGGTCTTCGTTGCTTGTCATGTCAAAGTCCAAGCAGCTTTCGAGATCACAAACATCTCCCAAACTTTGCCCCAAAGGAACAAAAAAGGTTTCAGGTCTTCACAGGTGTCCCAAGCAGGAGTTTGCTTGCTATTCGTGGGTCACTGAAGAAAGTTTCAAGAACACGATCTTCTGAACATGGCCCAAACGAAAAATCTCTCAAATGATCCTTGCTCGCCACAATAAAAAGTTAGAAGGTACAGTATTCAGCTATTTAGAGCTTCATTTCGGCTTCGACTTCTGTCAATTTACAATTAAGGAGATAATACAGAACAGAATTACAACTCCTTGCCTTTTTTGACCTTGTCACTGGAGTTTCTGTTCTCTCATCTCGATTCGATTGTGAATGCAAGGAGTAATAAATCAAGTGAAACAATAACAACAACAACAACAACAATAATAATAATAATAATAATAACAACTTTATTCATGTGTCAATGTATTTAGCTAAACTAGCTAATTGGGGACACCTACTCTAAAGTACAAACGTAGTTAAAATTCAGTGGAGTTAAAAGTGACAAAAATGAAGCTAGCTACTACTAAAACTATGTACGTTGATTGCGATAGAGCTAAATACATAAAGCTAGACTAGCTTATTGTGGACACCTACTCTAAATTTAGGTAAAGACTTAGTTAAAACCAGTAGGGTTCAATATTACAAAAAATGAGGTTAATACTATTAAGACTATGTACGCTATTAACAATAGAGCTAAATACACTAAGAAAGAACTAGTCTATCTATTTACATGTTGCAGAGATTGCAACAAATACCATTACTGTGGAGTGGGCTTGCCATGTCTATTTTACGTATGTCGGCCTTGAAGGTGTGAAGACTTGGTAATTCTAGGATTTTTCTGTTGAATTTTTGACAGAAGTGGCCCTTGGTATCATAGAATGCGTACCATAGCATACACTGCTAAAACGTGGCATTTCAAAGTCACTGTTTCTTAGGTGATAGCGAGTACCCTTACGTGTGAATATCTCAGATACGCAACTAGGTACTAGACTGTTCTTAACTTTATACATTAAGGTAGCTACGTCCTGTAGGCGCCTGTTGTATAGCGTAAGTAGCTTAGCATACTTAAAAAGTTCAAACAAGCAGAGATTGAGACCAAAGAACGATTTGATGACCACTTGCCTTGGCCAAATCGTTTTAGCTATATTCCTGCACGTGTAAAGGGTTTTGTAGAAGCCCAAGCCCGCTTACCCACAAAGTTGTGCGATCCAATTTGAAATCGTACAGTTTACTGTCTAGACAGAAATTAACCTTATAAAAGGAAAAACGAATCTTTTAAAAGCTTTCATTGCAATCTTGACAGCAGATGATTGATGTTCCATGATCCTCCAGGTGTGCAGTAGAAGTCGAAATGATGTCTTGGTGATATTTTCTGCTCTCTTCTGCTGCCAAAGAATCACGATATCAGGGAAGCGAAACAACACACTGTCTCTCGCTGCAATGTTCCTTTGTATGCACTGTCATGGCGGCATACATACCGTTGCTATGAGGGTCACGTGACAGTGCAAAGCCTCTATTGGATTCATGCCAAATATTTTGGAAGCGCTCGTGGCCAATTAGGTTAGCTGGTCAGAGGGTTGAAGGGTTAATTATGTTGGAAACCAAGTCTTAACTTTGCATGCATCCAAGTAGTTAAAGCTGAGTTTTGGCTTTATTTAACAGTGGGTTAACGTTAGTTGACAAGCATGTGCACAATAGCATATTAAGACAATCAAGATTTTTACAACTGTATTTACCAACCTTATTCTTGTTGAACTCTGTGGAACAGTTAATTTCGGCTGTGGAAAAAACTATCCCAGTAACTAATTGACTTCATTCCTTATCCATGTAAATGCAAATAACACTTAACTCTCCTACTCATTGAGACACATCCTTTTTGTTAAAATTTGATAGTTGCCATATTTAATGTGCACACACTTGACTAATTAGTAATCAGTGTATGAAGCTAACAGTACAATGTACATCGATAATGGTAGATTAACCATGGACAGATACAGTTTGACTTGTAGTTGCCGTTTCATATTCTTGAAGATTTTAGTGCCTTAAATGTCAGCTGATCTTGCCATAAAACTGTCATACTTGTGGTCATGTGAAAATTTTAGTGTCATGCTTGCTGCATCATTAAATGGAGGCATTTATTGTGCATTTGTTGTAAACCTGCTTTTTCAACAGGCTTGTTTATATAGCTGGCTTCTGCTTTTTTTCCTTTTTTTTACATTGAACACTATTCTAAAAAATAATTCAATTTCAAGTTATAAATAAATTTTCAGATCACATTACTTTCTTTGACAAATTTAACGAACCAACACATGTTTCCAATATTTTTAAGTATTTACTACTAATACTACTGCTGCTGCTGCTGCTGCTACTACTACTACTACTACTATTAATAATAATAACAAATAATAAATACTAGTCGTCAATAAAAAGACGTAAAAAGTTCATCAAGTTAATTAAACATGTTTCTGGAATTAAGTCTTAGTGTATGTCTAAATTTTCTTTACTCTTTAGGAACGATAAAAGCTACAATTGCTCGCAGCAGAAGGTAGGATGTTGAATACTCTGGAAGCACTGCCTTGAAAGGTATCAGTTTCCAATTGTATTTTAATAGCCTCTCATTAGATGACCTCAATGTTCGACCAGGAATGTGTAAATCTAACTTGAGGTGTGACGGCTAGTTACTTAAGTAAAATGCTTTGACAACATTGTTTAAGAGGTGGATTTTTCTCCATTCAACGATGGAATGTGTAAATCAAACTTGAAGTATGACTGCCAGTTACTAAATTGCAGTGCTTTGAAAACAACAAGGGGTAGCTTTCTCTCCATTCAACAATGGGTAGCCATCCTAGCTTGCATAGATCAGGCTTATTTGCAAATCGCCCAACAACAAAACCAGCAGTGGCTAGCTGCACACGCTGGAAGAGCTTTTGAAGATGTTCAGGAATTGGATGACTGATGACGTCATTGTAGTCTATCTTTGACAAGATGAGACACTGCGAGCTATTTTTTTATATTGAAAAGACAAATGTTCTTCAACTTTAAAATGACTGATAAAGCTCCATAGCAGCATTGCAATTTTAGAGTTTGTTTCATTGTTCCAACACGGATTCTGGTGAATCTGGGTATCCAGAAGGCGAAAGGTTGAAACACTTTCAAGGTCCCAAGTCACCTGAGAGCAAGCAGCGCAGAATCAAAAAGTAAGTGTTAATTGAGTCTGAATGTCTTTGTTAGAATTTCGTTTTAATCTATTTATATTATTTTTATTTTTCTTAAGTTACACCTCAGTTTAGTTGTATCAGTAACTTTAAAGTAGTCAGTAGTTCAAAGATTCAAAGTTAAATCGCTTAGCTATTAAAATTTGTTTACCGTATTTTCTCCACGTAAACCCTTATAGACACCTCGGAACTTTCTTTTGACAACACGTTCAAATATTGTCTTTATCAATGTCATAACATCGCTTGTTAAGACGCTTACAGCTAAATTTATCCGAAATACCAAAGCAGTAGTATGTTTTTGAACATGAACCAGTTGTTCCATCTCCAGATCCCTCTTCTTTGCAAAGCCCTTGCGTTCTCTTGTCGTAGGCCTTGTGCTCTAGGGTGTCTGTTCTTTGGAAACCATTGGCTTTGTCTTGTTCATACTGTTGTATAAGTCGGGTTTGACTAAACTTTCTATGCTCTCTCCAGCAATAGCGATGTAGGCACTGCACTGCACTCACAATATTAAAAATCTGACCTTTCTAAACACTTATCTAAAAAATCGCATTCAAAGCTTAGCGTTCTAATACACAAAGAAACCAATTTGCGAAGGTAAAGTGAGCTTAATAGCTTTCTTGCATGACTGAACTTCAAACGTTTCCTTATCAATCTCATCAATTTTTTTTCTGAAAAATGGCGTGTTTATTAGCTGACTTGCTTTCGTATCATCGCAGAACTTGATTTGGCGATATCTTTCTTGGTCTGTGATGGTTTTTCCGTAACTGCTGTTCCCAACCTGACAAGGTTAAATGCAATAATTTATTGAGTAACACAAAAGATTTTGTTGGGTGGTGAGAAAGGTATGTGCATGTGCGTGTGTACAGGGGAATAACGTAACAAAACGAAACCTACCAGTTTACATCTTCAGCAGGTCAGGCGTCAGATACGGCTTCCCTGAATGGTTTGAAGCATGGTACTGGTGTATGTTCGACTACCTGGTATATCTTGGTAACCTCAAGGCCATGGTTTAAGTACCACTTTAGGAGAGGTGTGACAAGTAGAATTTGTTCACCATGGAAGCTGCCTATGAAACTGCATCTGGCCCTGTTTATGATGTCATGCTCTTCTCCAAAGTTCTCCATATACTCTCCAATATCTTCTCGAATAATCTCCACGTTCTTAAATATGAGACACATTTCACTGAATTTTGGCTTATAGTGGTCGGGGACCTGGATGTTACACTCCACGCATCCAAACAAGATACCCTCTTTAACTGCTTGAATGATTTTCCCCTTGTTCAGTGTTTGTTGTTTGTTTAGGGGACAAAGAAATTCTGAAGCCAAGAAATGCTGGATATCTGGGTTGCTTCGTTTCATTCATCTCCACTGCCATTCCCAAATTTCAACTTGGTTGAAGCTTTTTTCACAGATGTATTGTGGATTCTCCTCCGTCTGTTGATGCATGGGCTTTTTGCGCTTTTCATTAGAGACCTTTGCCAGTAACAACCTATGAAAACAGAAAAAAAATTGATAAGGCTTAAGGAAATGATTTAGCGTGACATAGCAAACATGATCGCATGCGTTCTCCAATCCGTTTTTCAGTGTTGTTGAGTTGATGGCAGATTTCGATACCTCTCTGCTTAGCCTCCCACTCCAACCACTCCGATGACATTCGCATTCTTAAATTTAGACTCTTATCATCTCGTGAAGGGACCAGTTGGTGCATCCTGCATCAAAGCCCAAAGGTATAGTGCATTAGCGTCGTATCCAATGATTTTCTTACAGACTTTGGGCTCTTTTCCTTGATTTTTCATCTTTTTTCACATCTTTTTATCTTGTTTTTCTCGTGAAATCTGTGGAATATAATAGATGGACCGCCCACAAAATTTTTCTTCATTAGGTAGTACAAGTCTTTGTTCTCATCGAAAAGGGAAAAATGAATGCCAGGTTGAAAGGTCATAAAGAGGTAAGTAAGAGTAATACCAGGGATAGAAATGCCTTGACAAAGCAAGTCAGTGTTTTTTTTCTTTCCAGAACTTGCTTATTTTTTCCAGGGCGACACAAAAGGGCTGTACATCTAGGTTGTTATACCACACCAGAAAGTTGCACAATGTGTTCATGTTATTTTCTCTCCAGACACGTTAGCAGTACTGGTACTGGTACTCGCTCACTGAGATATTACAACCTTTAAGAGATGAGTAGAAGGCTTCATGCAGAGGAAAAGAAGAATCTAGCTTGTCTAACGAATCTATCCACTCGTAAGGAAAGAAACCTTTTGTCTGAGGGCATTCGTAGTCTTTGAGGAACTTATCTAGGTAATTCGGGGGCCAGAAAGGTGATGATATCCAGGAAACGAAGATGTTCAGTCTTGAGGCACATGAGACTGTTATTTTGCTTAATGGTGAACTTTGCTTCTTCCTTTACCAGTACGGGGAAAGAAAACATTTTTTACCACATTCAGGTCGTACTTTCCCGAATTGAACCCAATGACCAGCAGTTCTGTCAAGTACTCTTCCAGTCGGCCCTTCAACTTTTTAACGGGCTTTCTTTCTTTTTCTTTTTCTCAACTGTTGTACTACCCCTCATGTTGTGTAGTTTCTTGGTCGGGTCTCTCTATACTGAATGCTCTGTAGAATGAGGGATCCTCTTCCATTTCTTCATCAAGAAAGGCCCGATCTTCAGTTTCTGACTCAATATCTTCTTCCTCTTCATCATCCGTATTTATCAGATCTTCCCCTTCTTCATCACTATCTTGCTCTCCACTGGAATGTTGTTCATTTTGGTCATTGGGACCTAATTCTTCATCATTTTCTTCAAACAAAGTTGCAAAATTTTGCTTGAGGAGATGATAACTTTCTTTTCTGATTTCTACCAGACACTTGACCATATCTTGCAGAACCTGTCTTGGATCATCATTTGAAATAAAGCATTTGGGTTGGTCGTAACCAGAGACGTTTGAGTACACAGTGATGCTTAACGGCACATGTTTTGCTTCCAAGTGAAGCTTTTCAGTGTCATTTGAACAGTTGTGATCTAACATAAGCTTGGTTCACACATAACGCAGTCATGTCGCAGTCATGCCTGCGACAGCACCCAGACAGTGTCGCAGATGCATCTGCGCCATCTCGCCAACAGCTGTTCACATAAAAATATACGTTGCAGACGAGCCAGAGACATGCATTTCGTCACGTTACATGTGAACCAAGCTTTTAGTCAGAGTTTATTTGATTAAGCTTGGTTCACATATAATGCAGTCACGACGCAGTCATGCCTGCGTCAGCACTCAGACGGTGTCGCAGACGCACTGTAGACAAGCTCCAAGTTTATCGTAGACTGCCGCAGATGTGTCACAGGCATAAACTGTCGGGAAACCTGAACACGAATGCGGTTTTGTGCACCAATTTCAACTGGTGCTTATTTTTGTAAACATGGACAGGCATTTATTGTTACAAGCACAGCTTTCGTCGATTCTTGTTGTTCTCCGAAGGCGAAGGACATCGAGTCAGGCTCAAGAAAAGCCTGCTAGGAAGAAACGGCGATTTTGGGTCCG
>JAOEJI010384418.1:0-10357 GCA_025448255.1 Umimayanthus chanpuru
CCCCCCCCCCCCCCCCCCCAAAGCCCTCCCCTAAATTCGCTCCTGCTCAGGGATCAAGACAACAAGTGGTTGATCACCTAGTACATCTACGATATACAAGGTGTTACCTTCCAATATTAGAAACAACTGACACAGTTGCAAAGTACAGACAACTTCATAGTCTTCTAAGCCGAAACAGAAGCTGTGATACAACCATCTCAGTATCATGCCACAGTCAATCTACTATTGTTATTAGGTAAGTATTAATGTGCCACTGGCTCTTCCAAAAGCGGCACCAGATCAGAACTTGGTTGAATTCTGATGTCCTAGGCCATGATCCATTGCAAACGAGAGCTTCTCTATGAGAAACCACCATAAAGCAAAGAAAAAGATCTGTATAACAGAACTGGGTCCGGTGGTTCAAAGCCCGATTACTGCTAATCTTGGGTTAATTCTGTCAGTAAGGACGTGCGTAACTGTATTATCTCTTATTGTGATCGTTCTACAAAGCAGGTCTTTTGATTTTTGTTTGGTTTGTACATTGTTTTAAAGTGCTGGTTATTATTGCTGTTATTGTTAGATGAGCAAATCTGAGAACCGCCAGTGGTTGATCCAATTCTGTAGGTTTAATTAAGAGTTAACCCAGGATTAGTACTAACCGAGCTTTGAATAACCGGACCAAGAACACATCGCGTAGTTGGGTAAACTCGTTTAGTGTTTTCTTAAGCCTGGGAAGGGTACGTTGCTTGGGGAGCCAGGTACAGGACTGGATCAACTTTTCATTCTCTAAAGACTAAGAAAAGCCTCTATTTACTGTCTGTGAAAGCAAGTACAACCACTGGGGAAGACAATAGGGAAAACCTGGTGTTGTCGTCTGTTGACTGACGGAGGGCGAAATTTAAGGAATTACACTGTGCTAATAACGCAAGCACGAAACAGCATCAAGTAAGACTCACCTCCAATGAATCGCCTTTTATAACCAGTGCACCATCGTTTTTCCTTCGAAAGGAATTGAGTTCCAGATGTGCTTCTGAGCGATTGTATACCTGCAAAGATCATTCTAAATTGAAGAAACGTACTGGAAATATATCAAAACAGAACATATTTTTAAACCAAAATCGTAACTTGGATCCACGTGGTGAGATGTTGACAATGATTACAGAACAAGTTTAATAATCAGAACTATCAAAACCAAGTTTACAAACTCCACATAACTTTCACCAAACGCTGGTTGCTGTAACATTAAGGAGGTGGCCGTGGATACACGCAAAACAACGCGATGATTTGGTTAGCTGATAAATTACAGCATAATAATAATAATAATAATAATAATAATAATAATAATAATATATAATAATAGTGATAATAATAATAATATTAATAATAATAATAATAATAACAATAATAATAATAATAATAATAATAGACCACATAATTAATTCATACCACAGAGCTACAAGTATCTACGTACCTGCTTAAATGTGTATATAGATTGGTTTCTTGACACTAGCCGGGAACTCTGGGCAATACACGTGGCCGTCTCCATTTTGTCACCAGTCAACATCCATATCTAACATGGAATAAGTAAGCACCAGTCAATATTCATATCTAACATGGAATAAGTAAGCACCAGTCAATTTCCATATCTAACATGCAATAAGTAAGCACCAGTTAACAACCATCTTTAACATCAAGGCAAAAACACTCTGATATCGACTAGATTTATCCTTGTAAAGTTGAATGTCAAGACCTTCCCCTAAGCAAACTGAGTGGCTTATCATACATGTACAACTATTTCTGGTTTTAGATGAGAGTATGTTAACAACCAACAAATTACTATAAGATGTTTCTAAGAATCCAAGATCTAATTCTTCTTCAGTCTTTTATTCAAAAGTTACAACATGGGCCAACTTATGTAACTTACAACGTCTGTTTTGTCATGTTCATGCGACGAACGGCATGGGTTGATTGCTGAACGAAAGCTTATAACAATTGCTATCTGCATCAGAAAGTTTTTTTATACAATATTCAAACCTTCACCATGAGAAACGATACTTTGTAAAAGAAAATTTAAGACCTTTTAAGACTTCAAGCAAAGGATAAATTTTGGAAAATTTAAGCCATTTTCAAGGCCTTAAAAATACAACCCCTATTCTATTACAATACACGTTTAACTTACCCTTATACCAGCATTCCGCATCATCTCCAGTGTTGGTCGAACGTCAGTCTGAAAAACAAAACCACAGGTGACCCAGACTCGTTATTTATCAGTCACCATTCATTTCATTTGAGCCTAATAGCCGATCAAATGGCTTGAAATCGCCAACACGCTAGCAAGATGGTTACATGCAAATCAGACATTTTCAAACGAATCTGTCATAGGAAACTTCAGCCATGAATAAAAATCATTTGGTTCGCATTTTCAAATACAGAAGTTGCCATCACATATGTCAATTTGTAAATACACCCGAAAAGATTTACGCCGTCTTCAGCATGTTCAATTAAATCTACAAGATTTTCCCCACATCACGTACGATGCTACTCAGTCTACCTGCAACTTGTCCTCGACGCCAGTGAGACACAGAAGCTCCATATCGTGTTCCAGACTCTCCTGAACCGCTCCGACCTGAAACAGTGGCACAGAAAATAGCATTGCTGATGACAGCTGTTATATACAATACCAGTGCGTTGTATTTTTTGTTCCGTATCAGCATAAAACTGTGTTTCAAAAATTATTGTAAGTTTGAAAGAAATAATCAACAAGACTGGAACAATCTACAACCGGAAATCCTGGATATAAATAACAAATACTTTCAGAAATATGATTAAATAATCAGCCCCCTAGGAATATTGCGAGAAAATATATGTAGATGTAGATGTAGATGTAGATGTAGATGACGTTGTTGCTGGGGAAAAAAACGGTTTACTAAATACTCCACAGATTCACTGTGCGGCCAAATTTGAGCAAGACGGTCTGAAAAACAACACAGGATAATTTTCCCAGCCTCGTGTGTGCGAATAGGTTCTTGTTAGAAGACGGAACCGTTTTATCAAAAACATATCAAAAAAAATGTTTTCCGTTCACGCCAAAGTCGCGAGTTAGCATTTTCGAAATGTATGAATTGTTCCGTGGTACAAGCAAACAAAGTCTTCAAAAACTTCCAATTTGGAGGGCTTTTTAAATAATAAATTCGTTCACGATGACCGTATTTTCCATATTTTAGCCAGAGTCAACTCTTTTTATCAATTTTAATTTTTACCATGCCTGGTTACAAACACAGCATTTTTAACGTTTCCATTGTTTTTCATCGGGTGAATACAGAAGGAAAAAAAAAAGTTTTCAAACGAAAATGGACAGGACCTCTGGGCTGAAGAGCCAATCAGGACGCACTGATTGGTTAAATCAATTTTAGTTCAGCGATCACTATTCTGCATTTGCGAACTGCTGACACAAAAAGCAGCAAGAAGCACTACAGTAGATGTCACGATTGTGCTGTCCCACTACAATTTTGAATGGCTTGTAGGTACACTTAAGGTTTTCATGCAACTTATTTACCTTATCGTTTCTCTACCTAGATAATACAGTATCTACATGAGTGTTACAGAAAAACAAAACAAGCTTTCATCTATCAGCACGAACTGAAAAAAAAAATCGTATTTTTGCCATCGCTTGAAACACCGATGCCGCACAACTGTGTTATTCAAAATGGCGACATCAGTTTGCACACAACCGTAAAAACTACTTTTTTTAGCTTCTGAGGCCAAACGGTTAACCTAAATAGTTACGGTTTAAAGTTGACGGTAGCCTCAAAAATGCTGGATCTGAATTTCTACATTTTTATATAACTATTACCTTAGCATTCCGGTCTGTTGTGCAAAGTTTGGCTTGGTGGTAACGGTGCTGGAGGTGGAGATAAAACAACTGTTAATAAACACCACGTTCTGCTTTGTAAAGACGATGCTTGGACGGCAACAGTCAAGAAGACGTCTAACATATTTCTATTTTTCTCTTGTCTGTTTTGTTCTACTGATTTATGAATGATTCAGTCTTCTTTACTGCATTTTTTGAGAAGATGCTTGCCAGGTCAACTGCACCCTTCTACCTTGAACAGCTTTTCACCCATGTTAACACTTTGGCTCGCCTACCCGAGTAATCTCGGCCAAGTGTAGATTCACAGAGCATACGCGAGCGTTGTCATTGAAAATATCAAAATAGTGGCAGAATCGAAGACTGGCTCGAAAAAGAAGTGGTGTTGCACGCCTGCTACGTGGTGAAATTAATTACTGAATGCTTGAACAGTAGGAATACAAAAATCTCCTGATAATCAAAACTGAGAAGGCCAGCCATTAACTCTGTCGAACGGGGCAACTTTTTTGTCACATGAACGTACAATAAAGTTGACTCGGCTGGGAGGGTGACCCTTCTACCCAGTAATTAAAAAAAAGATATGTATTATGCCCCTATGTGTTGATTACTTCAATGCGTGTTTTAAATTAAAGAGAATGTAGAAATGAAGAAAATAGTAGCCTTTAGCAATAGAAATCACTATAAAATCGGACGTTTTTAACAAGTTTTCAGTGAATACTAGTTGTGCCACACTCTATCAAATGTAACACAATGAGTTCTTCTGAAATCTGCTTCTATACTGTATATCATTTACTGAAGTTGCAATCATTAACTTATCAGTATGAAAAACTGGGAAGAAAAAGTGGGAACCTGTCATTACGTCACTATTAATAGAATACGTTTTGTAACAACCTACCTCACTGAAAATAAGTAGTGAAAAAGATTGTCAGTCTACTTTTATTTTTCAGACAGTCGGTTGTAATTTCTTGTATTATCTATATATCTTTGTTAGAAATGATACATTATCAATACAAAAATGTAAACTTGTTCTTGCTATCATTTCAATAAAAGATAACTAAAAAAATCCATACCTCAAAATCCTGATATTGCTCCTCAGTTAAAATCTTCTTGGCCACAACCAACGTTCGTAAACCTTCCCTCGCCAGGTTTCCACACTGAATTCCCAATGACAAAACAGTTTGTATGTCAACTCAGATAGATAACTCCGAGGGATAATAACATTAACAGCTATGAATACTGAGCTGTGTTCTATCTTTCTAACATATACAGAGATAAATTAACTAATCTCTGGAACTGAACACCTATGCATGTTATTTGCTTGATTGATTGACGATAGTATTGTAATTTACAATAGCTGTTTTTTTATTATATTACTTTATTTTTACTAGGGTTCGAAATTATATTTGGCCCTGTTATTAGATCACTTTCCACGCCTAGTAGTTTACATGCAATAGGGCCGAGATATTTTTCCAGTTTCTGTAGCGAGTACATCGATTTCATGACTCCTCACAAACAAAACACTAATCCACCGCAGGTTGGCTCAAATGTACAGCTTAGTTGACAGCGGCAGCAAGTCGAGAAAAGTGTTGGCTTTAATATTCCAAGGAAACAACACGATGGCCTGATCAGGCATTCAAATCCAAACTTTTACATTATGATTCAGAGACTCCAATTACTACAACAAACTTAATGCTGCTCAATTAAAAAGTATCAAGAAACACAATTCTTTCCTAATCAACTCAGTCATCCCATTAAAAGCTATACTTGAAAATCTATTCAAATTTCTTCACCACCTTGGCATCTTAAATGTTCAATAAATGATACTTCTTTTTAGTTCCAGTTTTAGAAAATGGTAAAAGTATGGAGTGAATAACTTCTTACTAGAACAATAGAAAGATATATCACCCAGCAAACAAGGTCCTAGTTCTTTAGAAAAAAATATACAACTTCAGAAAATTAGTCGGAAGTAGCTTATACGTTTTTCATAAAATAGTTCTTCTACTTACCACTACAACAATCCTCTCCTCTCCAACCATAATTCATTGCTCATTTTGTAACTAACAATCCTCAATCCCTGATGCTACACTTGTCTGCCTTCTTACCAAAAACCTCATACACAATCTACCTTACTCCTGTCCTTAACGTTTACAGCATGTCTACCCAAGACTTTAACATTATGTCACTAAAATTTTCATGGTCCTTACAAACAACCAACGACTCTACCCCTTATTCCTTTCACGTAAATGGTCTTCCTTTTAGCCTACCTCTTCTTCCAACCAATCGTTGTATTGTACGATATTGTTCATCACAACGTCTGCACCTTTCATGTAGAAGGTTATTTCGCCAGTAGCAACGTCCTGCAAATAGAGCAGAGTTGAGACTCGACACTCCTTTTAGAGTGCTATTGGAAGTTTGGAAGGCTGTTTCAAAGTTTGGATGCAGCTTTTGCGAAGGATTTGACACCGTAGTTTACTGTGTAAGCAGACACTGGAAGACTAGTTTTGAAAAAAACTGCTTTATCTGAGTTGGCTAGCAAGCTGAATATGGATTTCGATTAACAAAGGTTGATACAGAATGCTTTTCGCCGCAAGGTTTGGTATAAAGCTGACATTTTGAGCGTTAGGCCTTTGTCTGCTCTCTTTACACCAAACCATACGGCACTAAACATGTACATATATCTTATCAACCCTTGTGTGAAAGTGGGTTTCTAACCGTTTTTGATCTTAGAAAGTAAGTAGGAATGTAATGACGTATGAGTTCAGCTATGCATGAAGGCGCTGCTTCGTCCAGTAGTATCTTGAATTTGGAACTTCGTTCAATTTGTAACTAGTGCAGTTCCTTATTAACTATAAACTTGATACCAGATTCGCGTTACTTAGCCAAGTCATTCAGTCAGCCTCTCTCTCGTAACTCTGCTGGTCAGCGGCAACTCACCTTCACGATGATTCCCATCCTCTTGGTTTCGGAAGTAAAAGGGAAAATCTGCAGGATGTTGAATGTCAACAGTTCACCATTAGGTGTTCGTATGCGCATGCGCGACAGCTCACGGTGAACCAACGTCACTCCCACACTTTCTGTCCACGTGACCAACGCAACCTGTAACAATTAAAGAGGATGGCAAAGTCAACATTTGCCAATTTGACACCGTATTCAATAAATTGTTTGTTGTTGTTGTTGTTTGTACATATGAACCCTCTCGAAACCAAGAAAATGAATTACAGATAATTGTATGGCCTTTTTTTAAAGTCGACTGCCTACTTTCAGCAAAATCTTTTGGCAAGTATCTTACGTTTGCAATTGTTAACATCTTCAAAACTGGAATTTTACGAAAATTCTTTGCCTTCATTTTTAGATTCTTTCCCCTTACAAATGCTGTATCTTGTGCCTGTTTTGCTCCCATCACATTATGGGAGGAAAAATCCAAGGACTCCTTGGGGGTTGGGGTCACCTTTTTGTCTGAGTTAGAACAGTTGCAGTCCAGGCTTTCAAGCACACCCAGGTGAAAAGTAAGAGAAAAGTAGGACCAGAATTTTTCAAAAAATAGGAAAAAAGTAGGATTTGGAGGCAAAAACTAGGACAAAAGTAGGACAGCTGAGTGCTTAGGAGAAAGTAGTTTTCATCAGTACGCCAGTGCTGATCCAGATCATATATCCCAACAAGCTTACTATCTGCTGCTAGGAATTAAAAGCGAGTACTGTGCTGATATTGAATAATTTTTACTATGACTAAACATAAGAGTTCATTTAAAAGTAATCTAGATAACATTGAACACTGACACTACAAATAAAGGTCAGAGTATCAAACATCTAATCAAAAGTATTTCATTCAGTGACAACCATGATTTCACTTTACGAGTAGTGAAGTGTAATAGCGTTCTACCAAACAGTACATTTATACAGTTAAAATGGTAAATGTTCTGAGCATACTTCAAAGACAAACATCAATTTGTTTCCAACTAAAGAAAATTGCTATGTACAGCTGGCATAATCAGACCGAAACCTGATGCATAGGGACTCACGAGTCCACCAAAATACCTCTTTCTGACAGATCCTTCTGTAACCCTCATTTTCCAGGGTTTTCTCTACATTGCTTTCCTTTGCAGCCTTTCGTAGATTTTTGAAAAAGTACTGAATAGATAAACTGCTTCTAGTCTGCCTGTGACTCATTTCAGTGCCGACCAGTATGCATGTTAGCCATCTAGACTGAACATGCCTGATGAACATCTGTTCGTCAAGGCCAAGACCAGGCCAAGTCTCAAAAAAGAGTGTTCTCTCGGTTGTCTTCAATAGCAATTACAGCACATTTTATGAGCATATCATAGACCTAACACGGGTTGACCACAGATCCAAAAGAAAGATATAAAAATGGAGCCTGAAGAGGTACTTTAACCCTGAGGACCTGTAATGACTACTCACTATTTCTGCATGGTAGCCTTGCACAATTTGTTGAAGTTGCAGAATCAAAAAAGTAGGAAAAAGTAGGAAATAGTAGGAATTTCAAGATAAAACTAGGAATAGTAGGAGTAGGGTCAAAAAAGTAGGAAAAAGTAGGAAAAGTAGGATCACTTGAAAGCCTGGCAGTGTTGCAAATGCAGTAACAAGTTACATGAAATAAAAACTCTGATATCAGCATTCAGAATTGTTGAAACTACTTTTGTCACATTATGCACTACAGCAAATACTACAAAAATGGTAAAACTGAATACAAGGACATTTGAACTAGTCGGCAAGTTTTCCCAAGAAAACCTATGAAAACCTGCGCAATCCTGTTTCTCTGCACCAATACTTCTTGTCAGATTGTTCCCAGTCCGTTTTCTTAATCTCAATCCATGTCTTCTCTAATATAAAAAAAAACCTTCAAAGTTGAAAGTTATTAAGTTCTCAAGGAAGGTGAAAGCCATAATTGGGTGCTATATCTGAAGTGCAGTTTTCCAGGAGTGGGTGAAAAGGGGAAACTGACAATGTTTGCTCACGGCATTTGCAAATTATAATTACAACATTATATTCCATCTCTGGAGATGCAGGGTACAGAAAGAACAACTGGTTTTCCAGAAACTCTTTGAGTTTACTGGGACAATCTTGTGTGTCGTACGGCTTCAAGGACTCAGGGAAAGGATTCATATCAGTAAAAAGACAGACATTGACAATTTTATTTAAACACGTTAAAACATCAGTGTAAAAAGACAACAAGAATAAAAGAAAATATTTTACGTGTTTGCCGTGTTGGTGCCCAATGGTGAACACAAGTCACTCACACCCTTCCTGAGCCTTGTAAGGGGTAATGGCTTACGTAGTTTGGATAGGAGCCCATTCCGAAGAACTGCTCCAGAATACCCCAAAAAACATAGCGTCAAATGTGCTGATTACCTCATCCGGACTTGAGGCTTGGTAAGTAATCATTCCATTTCTCTGTGTACCCCTGGACCTCTCATCCATGCTATAAAGTTCCACGTCACTCCCTTCGCTTGCTGTACTGTCACCACTACCCCCAGGACTTGAAATCTCCATTTGGTCTTCAGACACTGGGGTTACATTGTGACAGAGAGCCAAAGCTTTCACTGCTTCAACCAGCCGAGTGATGACTGTGCGGCGAACCTAAACATTGAGGGGACAACACACAGTCAGTTATTCTAAACACGTAGATGCACCATAAGGGAAGTTTAGCTCTGCCCCTATCAACATCCAAATTCTATGTGTCAGCAATGAAGCGTAAACAAAAAGTATGCATGGCAGCCACAACAGGTAGAATGAGCTGGCTTTGAAGCGCCGTATATGAAATAAACTCACACATGAAACTGAGATGTGGAATGGATATGAGAAATGAACTTTGCAGTCTAATTGTAACTTAGCAGTTGCAAATATATTTCAGACCATAACGGAATTCGAACCCATGACCTGTGCGATGCCGGGGCAAATGCTCTAACCACTGAGCTATGAAGCCATGAATAAATTCGTGGAAGACAGGTCAATTGTGGTTTCTGAAAGATCCGTGTTAATGTTGAAAGTGTGAATAAAGGTAAATACTGCTGCCATGGAACTATGAAGGTTATGGGTTCGAATCAGTGACTCAATCCCCTAGAGAGGCCTAATTTTCATGTTTCCGTAGTATATCAGCCTATCATTCATAGATTAGCCCTCAATCGACTGCTCTTTCCAAGACTCCATGCTCTGACACAGATCCTAACGTCAGACGCCTGGTGCGCATGCTCACCTTGGACGACCCTGAGGCGGCTTTCTTGGAGGCAGCAAAGCCACTCTGTAGATGGCTGATGACCTGCAGAAGAGATGAAGTACACCTCAGTAAAGGTAAACCCCTGTAAACCCACCGGCATGATACCGTATTTCCTATTTCTAGTGGCGGATACAGGGGGGGGGGGGTCCAAGGGTTCCACAGAATCCCCCTCGAGGGTTTAATTTAGAAGCACCAGACTGGGAAGTTTAAGAAACGGAGTCCCCCTCCGCAAAATTCTGGATCCTCCACTGATTTCCTCTGTTTAGCCCGAGCCTCTTT
>JAOEJI010384640.1:0-10355 GCA_025448255.1 Umimayanthus chanpuru
CAAACGACCAAACGTGATCGCAATGTCGGTAGAAAATTCGTCTTGTTGAGCTAAAACGTCACAAATTTTGAGACAAATGGCCCGACAAAAGGCTCCAGACCCCCCAAAATCACAAAAACTTGTAAACGTCCCGTTTTTTTGTCTCCGAAGGTTGGAATCTCTGTTCTACCTATATTTAATATCGTGCCTATTAAATTTATCTTTGCCTGTTATCTTTGCAATTCATCAAATATGAAAAGAAAAAATTTTATATAAGTAGTCGCTCTGTTTGCAATTCACACAGATTACTATATTATATATTCTATTTCAAAAAAGGTTGTCATAGTCAATAGTCGATACTGGAACCGAAAGGAACTGTGAGGTTCAAGCAGCTCAAGTAATTTATTACTATTATCATTGACTTTGCATAATATAGAGTGCAGGTTCATCACATGATGCCACGGCCATACAGTAACAACCTTTGCTGGCTCGTTGTCACTCATTAAGACTATACCCAAAGTTCCTTTCGGTTCCAGAATCGACTATTGACTGTTACAACCTTTTTTGAAATAGCTATATATTTCTTTTGAAGATGCGGGACAAATAATTCAGTTCTGTCAGTACTGTTAAGTTGTGCTGTTTTAGAACAGTTGTCAGACCGTATCAGTGTCTATTTAAGAAATGGTCCATGCTTAGCGTGCCTCTATCGAGTTATGGATGCACGCGGGAAGTAGGGAGAGCACGAGAGAAGCGTTTGAGTGGCACGAGGCGAAGCCGAGTGATTCTCTAGCTTCTCGATTGCTCTCCCAACTTCCCAAATGCATCCATAACTCGATAGAGGCACAGCTAAAGCATGGACCATTTCTTTTAGAACATTGCCACTGCCACTTTATTAGTATTTATAAGGAAATTAAATAATACACGTAAACCGATAAAGTACAAAATTCTCCTAAACTGTTCTGAGCGTTTTTATTGGTTGAACGCAAGCATGCGATTTAATAGACGCACGGGCGTGCGTCTATCGAGATTTAGACGCACGCCATACAAAAAGGGCGAGAATAACTGCCAGCTATGTTCTAATGATATTGTACTGCCCGAAAAAAATAACGATGTATACTCCTAACAATTCTTAATTTGTTAGGGTGTTAGGTTTTGGCTTTGTTACGCCGCGGTATACATTGTTATAACCGTCATAAGTGTAAAACACTGCAAATAAAAATAGCTTTAATAAGGATTTTTACGGTGGCCCATAAGGATCATCACTGCATTCGCGCACTCTGTTTTCCATTTCGCGCGCTCTAATTGCAGTTCGCGTGCTCTGTTTTCCATTTCGCGCGCTCTATTTGCATTTGCAGTTCGCGTGTTCTATTTGCAGCTTGCATGCTGTATTTTCCATTTCGCCTGCTTTTTTTGCAGTTCGCGTGCTCTGTTTTCAGTTCGCGTGCTCTGGATTCCATTTTGCGTACTCAAGTTGTAGCTCGCGCGTTTTCATATTCTCGCATTTGCTTTTACAGCTTGCGCGCTCGACAAAGCAATCCGCGCGCTCTTGTGTATGCAAGTGACTTTGTCAAGTATATGCGGACTGAAGCACATGAATAAAGCTTTGCGTTTTGAAGTGGCTTCAACATGGCCAACTATTTTATCGTAATTGTTTTGCTACTTGTTTTTACTAATGTTTTTTGTGCGCTATTGCCAAACTACATCCCATCCATCTGCAATCTCGGTCATATCATTGACCGTGATTCGCTCGATTCTACACATTTTAACCTCGGATTCACCTACAACAAGATATGAGCATTCCTATTGCTGACTGAGCTATGGCATTAAGCAGGCTAAGTTTAAGTCAAGTTAAATTTAAGAATACTCCGCAGGAGAAAAAACACCAGCCGTATAACTGAAGTAATTAGCGCTGTCGGTGGAAGAATAGCTCAGTTGGTGGATAAACTTTTTTAAAGACCTGAGAGATTCAGGACATTTTGACGAGAACAATCCTCTTTATATAGAAGAAAATAGAACACGCGAACTGCAAATAGAGCACGCGGAATGGAAAATAGAGCACGCGAACTGCAAATTGAGCACGCGGAATGGAATTTAGAGCACGCGAACTGCAAATGGTGCACGCGGAATGGAAAATAGAGCACGCGAACTGCAAATGGAGCACGCAGAATGGAAATTAGAGCACGAGAATGCAGTGATGACCCTTATGGGCCACCGTAGATTTTCATTCACTGTTTCGCATTGGTATCGGTTTTACCCCCCCCCCCCCCAAACCCCTTTTAAGCTTTTACTTACTCATGCTCAAGTTAAAGAGGATTGGCTTCACTCTTGACAGCTTGATCGATGGGCACACATGAAAATTGCTAGGTACTAGCCAACCTCAGCTTGATTTCGTGGACAACGAGCAAAGGATCACGCGGTCCTTGATCATTAACTTGCCTTGCATAATTGTAGTCCAGTGCCCGGTTGTACAAGAGTGGATATCCCCATCCAGCGGATAAAATTGACGAGTTCTTAATTTTGATTGGACAACGAGCCAATTTTATCTACTGGATCAACCGGGCCCTGGGAACGAGATAACAAATCGATAACAATACTTTTGGTCAGCAGCAGCACAAATTCAAAATGGCGGATGCCTTTTAGGGTTTTTGACTGTACCAAGTGCAAGTTTGTTAACCTCCACTTGCCTAGGATTTTAGTCTAAGCAAAAGTTCATCATAAACAATCGTTGATTTAGTTGCCGTCACAGACTCACCTGTAATCAATAATGCCAAGGCTGAGAACGGCCCACAGAATCAGTGAGAAGCGACGTACAGCAGACGTTCTGACAGATGAACAAGTTGATTTCAAGTCGCTACTGTTGTCGGACGTGGTGTTGAATGGGCTGAACGACGCTGGCTTTGAGAAACCTTCTCCCATTCAGCTCAAGGCTATCCCGCTTGGAAGATGTGGATTAGGTATTCAACCTTTGTAGTTTTAACATTTATTTCTTGTTTATTTTCTTGTTTATTGAACTCCTTGAGTAGCTTACGCTAATACCAGGAGTGTGTACTAGTAGGAGGTGACAGTCCACAACACCGGCATTAGCCTACTCTTATCGACAAGTGCGTGGGTTCTTTAAAGTCCCCTGATAGAACGTCGAGAGACTAGACCAGCGGCTTAACGTCTCTGGCCATGGACGGTGTGGCGAAAGGAGGTCGCCCAAAGTTCAACCCTCGATAAGGCCGGGGATTGAATCCGAGACCTCCTGGTTGGCAGTCAGAGATCTAATCAACTGGGCTAACCTCGCACACACTACACTGAAATACAAGCGGAATCTTTTGTTAATAACTTAATTATATTTCAATCAACATTGAACATGGTCATCAAACCTTGATACTAAATTGCAGAATACCCACCACAGCAAGCTTACCCCACACTTCAGCTCATCAAGGTGTCAACCCATCAACTCCTCCACATCAATACAAGTTGCTTTGTTCTACTATAAAGATGCCTTGATGAGTTGAGGCATTGATGGGTTAACATGGTGACGAGTTTACATGTTCATGAGTTGACATGTTGAAATGAGTTGACGGGTTGACAAGTTTATGGGTTGACGAGTTGACGGGTTGATGCATTGATGTGCTGATGGATTGATTAGTTATGGAATTGACAAACTGAAGGGTTGATCAATGAGTTGAGGGGGGTTAGTTTGCCGTGCCAGGGTATTCTGCAATTGATCCGAACTAGATTTTCAGATGTTGATACATCAGCTCAGTTGACCGGGCAGGCCTGGTTTGTCAGGATGAGTTTCAACCTGGGTGAGCAAGTCAGCCTGGGATGTGAAAGCTTGCTTTCAAGCCAAGCCAAGATTTGGGGTGAAAGTTGTGATGCACTGTCCATTTGTTGGCTCAATTAGCCAGACTGGCCCCAGTGAATGCAATTACATAGTAAAAACTCAATCTGGTTAACCTGGAACTCAGTATTGCACTGCCGGGATCCTGGTCAGTGGGGTTAGGCCAGGCTGGCTGAGTTCTCATGAATGTAATCATGAAGTTGATTTTATGTGTCTAACAAACATACTGGCATCTCAACAAACTGGACCAGCCCAGATACATGTATTAAAGCAGGCTGGCCTGGGTAATGTACATTGAGAGTGCGTTTTTTATTCACACTTTTGGAATGAGAATGGTTGGTACAGAATTCATTCGCAACATTCTGTTCATTCTGCCCTTGGGAGCAGAATGGATGGAATGGTGTTCTGTCCATTCCGGAATATGAATGCGGAATAAAAGAACACGCACATTTCACATTCTGGCCATTCTCATTCCAGAATTGTGAATTAAAAAAATGCACCCTTTATTTATCCCTAGGGGGCATTGTAAAATTGATTTGGTACCGCTTAATGCCCATTGGACATTGAGAGCTTACCCCCCATCCCCTTGCCCTTAATATCCACTATTGTTTTTGTTACCTACAGTTAATACAGTGGGGGGTTTGAAATATTTAACATTGCTTGCTTTGCAGCTTTCTAGGCTATCAGATTGTCACACTGTATGAAATTTAATACTGATGAAAATCATTGGCGAAAGTAAAGAATATCATACTGTCAAGAAATTTGCTGGTCTCCAACCACTCGCTAAATGATTTTGCTAAATAAGATACAGTACCACTATTTCTTGAGCATTTTTCCTTACCTCCACTGGCAACTCCCTGGACTCTGTCCCTTTCTTAATGTTCAATGAACATTAAACAGTACCAAATGAATTTTACAATGCCTCCTAAGTTAATCCCCCTAATATCTGCTTTGACTTTCTTTGGAACTTCTATAGCTTTAGCTTAAATACCAGAGAAAGGGGGGATAAAGCTGACACTGAAAGCCACAAGTTTATCATTTAATTTAATACAGACTGTTATGTGTTTACAACCATTGCTAAAGAGCATCACTTTATCTTTATTTTCAGACCATTTACGCTATGTACTTTAACTAATTAATACATCACATATACATACACTTACATGTACGATAAAAGATCAAAACACGGTGGTAAAATTAATAAAAACGGATAAAGGTAGGTAAAATCATGTTTAAAACTCTAAGATTCTAAAATTGTAACCTTACTGCAGCTTCAGGCTCTGTGGTGACCTTCAGACTGAATAAATTAAACTGAGGGCATTCTTTTAAGGGCATTTGAGTTGCAGGCGTAAAATTTATTTTCATGACAGCATTTGGCCAATAGGTCAGATCTTTTGTTCAAGAGGGAGTCCTTAGGGACATTCAGGATATACCACTTTGCATTACAGTGCATGGGGCACTCTCACCACCTGCGACAGCAAGCAAACGGACATTTACACTTACATGTATGCAATTCTAAAATTGTATTTTTAAACTGTATGCAAATCTAAAATAAATATTAATTAATTGACTGTATTATTTAATTTGTTCTTTACTACTTTTTAACAGATTTGATTGCACAAGCCAAATCTGGGACAGGCAAAACATGTGTATTCAGTGTCATTGCACTGGAGAGTGTTGTGATGCAATCTTCCTCCATTCAGGTAAACAGCAATTAACACTAATTTATTGTAAATATTTTTAAAACTAGTTGTTACTGGTAAGTTTTTCCTTTTCAAAACTTTATTTACAATTACATGTAGGTGATTCAATAGAAGTAGAGAAAGAGGATATTTTGAAATGTATGCCAGGACAAAATGAACAAAATATTGCCATATGTGTCTGGTTCTTTAATGGCCAAAGGCCTTTTGACTGTTCAGCCCTCCTCAGTATTTATGTTTTGACCTACCAATTTCTGTATGAACCCAGGAAAATAACTTGTGGGTATCATATTGCAGGTTGTTCCAGAGCTTTGTTAAATAGTCAGAGAACCTTCTGTTCACAGTAACTGGCCGTCTTCCATTGACAGAAATTGCTGTTTTGCAGGTTCTTATTCTTGCCCCAACCAGAGAGATTGCTGTTCAGATCAAGGATGTAGTGACTGCTATTGGACGGCACATGGAAGGTTTAACATGTGGTGTGTTCATTGGAGGAGTGAACGTGGAGGAGAACAAGAAGGCAGTGAAAAGATGCCACATTGCAGTAGGAACGCCAGGTTTGGCAACATGTATACCACACTTCCCACCCCTACAATGTGGCAGTAGTGCAGATTTTAAATCACAAAACTAAATTGGTCTCTTAATTTTGAAACCTTCGCAAAATTTATAGAAGCAATTTTTCGTTATATTCAAGAAAAAAAAACAGCACAGGGCTCATCTCTGACTGTTGGTGGATGTGGTTTGAAAAATGTTAACAAACTATTTGTTCAGACCACATATTTAGAGAATTGAAACAATTAACTTTGTGTTTCTAAGCTCTTCGTGAATGTGTTGTATAGCTATATTAAATATACAGTACTTGCAAATATGTGTATACCCTTCTACCACTAAATGCAGTAAAATGTTAAACTAAAGTTGCATCATTCACAGATCTTGAAGAAATTGCCATCAGTTAAATCTACAATAGAAGCCTTTGAACTCCTTAATCCATTTCTCCCTAGACAGTTTATCATTATAGGGCAAAGCAAATAAGCATATGCAGCAATTTACCTAAGATGAAAAACAAAATTCTCTCAAGCTGTTTACAAGGAAACTATATCTAGAGACAGTTTGGGAGAATTCATCAATATTTCATATGGCTATTAGGGGCTGAGAGGGTTAAATAACATGTAATGATGTTTACTTAGTGTTTTGGTTGTGTTTGTAAGGTCGTGTTAAGTTCTTGATTGAGAACAAGTTTCTCAAGACAGACTCCATTCGCTTGTTCATTCTGGATGAAGCTGACAAGTTATTGGATGAGAGTTTTCAGGAACAAATCAAGTAAGTACATGTAACTTTCAAGGTATTTGTACATGCAAGTACTGTCATGTTTGTTGAAACATGCTTTGCACTTGCGAAATAAACGCAATAATATACAATAATAATAATACGTTTATAAACACAAGTAGAAGCATAAACTTTTAGAAGTAGGCTAGCCAAGTATATAAACTGACTGTATAAGATTTTGTCTGTTCCAATTTAAACCATAGTTTCCATATAATGGCATATCATTGCGGACAACTTGCTGTCGTAGTGTCGGCAGAGACTGTACATAACTGTCTTGATTTGGCTGGAAATCTCCGGATTTTGGCGATTATTTTGGGCCTCTCGTTTTCACTCTAAAACTCCCGTTTTCAATTACCCTTTTTTGACAAAAAGATGTTTTCTTCGCTTAAGCGCCGATCTAATGTTCAGTGTTTGTTTGGTGTGCACTATGACTCGAATATTTTCTCAAACTGCGGGAAATTGAATCTTAGAAAACCTAAACTATCAAAATTTTGCAGGAACCCCGCATCCTCCTAGGAACTAACACATTTGCCATCCAATGAATCACCTGGGTTTTTTCATCTTCAAGTGTTCAAATTGTTGTGTTTTGGGACACGATTCCTGCAACTCTAATTTGTATTGCAGCAATTCAGTTTTGGGGCATATGGGGAGTTCTGCGACAAACTGTCTCCAGTGCTGCCAGCAAATCACATGACTAAAATTTTTCGATAGAAGTGCAAGAATCTGACGCTTATACCGCACCAAAGTAGATTAAGTACCAGTGTATGGTATGCAAAGTATCTCTTGTAAAGGCCCTGTTGCACTGCGCAATTTCCTCAGCAACTTGTCTGGTAATGCTTGAGAATGTTAAGTTGCAAGCTACCGAGGTTGGGTGTTACACTAAAACGTGATCTCAGCAACTTGCAATTTTTTTTCTGAGCCGCCATCTTGGATGTGCATGCGCCCTTGTTAAAACTGCCGTAAAAGTGCGAGAAAAGTTGCTGGAAGGGTGATACACTTTGCAATGGCGTTGCCAGTTGCTGCAGCTCCTTGCGAAAATTGGAGCTATTTTCTACTTCGTGCAATGCTTCGCTTGCAAGACAAGCCATGTAAAACAATGTGCAGCTCTCTGGCAACTTGTCTCGCAACAGCATTGCCAGACAAGTTGCTGGGAAAATTGCCGCAGTGTAGTCGGGCCTTTAATAAACGTAAACCTCTGCATGTCAGAATGCTGATTACTTCTGTATGTTGTAAACTTTGCTAGCTCCCTGTAGTCTGTTGAAAAACCTATTCAGTTCAAGGTTCGTCTCAATACCTTTAGCGGACTCCGCGACCGTGCGGTGCCCCAGCCAACATTAAAGAATTATCACAAGAACGGAATTCAGAACCTAACAAAGCTTTTCAAAATTACTAATCAACAAAATCTGCAGCTTTTTAAGTTGAGTTTTTGAGAACGTATTGGCTTTAAAAGATATACAAAACAGCTGGGTGGCATACCTTTGCTGTAAGAATTCGAGTTTTTAAACACGCGTCACACAAAATGTATTTAACACGTTGGACTGAAATTTTCCTACAAAACTTATTTTTCAAAACCGTATCACTATTCACGGCTGATCATTTAATTGCTCAGTAAGAAACTAAGGCCCCGTCCACACTAATCGTTTTCGTTTGAATCCGCATACTTCTTTATACGTTTCGGCCTTCTGTCCACACTAACACGCTGATCGTTTTCATTGAATCAGTATACTTTTGAATAAGCTCTCGAAAGTGGATCAAAACGAAAACGTATACTTATTGTTTTAGACCCCGTCCACACTACACCGTTTTCAAACGAAAACGGTACTGTTTTGCTCCGTTTTCAAAACGATTCGCGTCCACACTAATCGTTTTCGCCCGTCCACACTACAACGCGTATCCGTAATGAAAACGCTCTTAAACCTTATATTCTCTTATATTCTCCCTTCATTTTGCTCAACTACTTTCCTCACGACAATTAATTTTGTCCCACTACGCTGAAGTTCGCTCTGGTCTTGTTCAGAACCGTCGGATTTTGGCGGGTTTCGACCGAGTCGTTTTATCCTCGTTCTGTTCGAATCTGGCAAGATAAGAAGCCTTGTAATATCTTGTCCCCTTCTTGAAAAACAAAAATGGCGTCTCAACAGGGTTAATTGCGCTTCCAAGAGCGTCAAAAGACTAGAATTCTCGCGATTAACAAGGAACACACTTGAAAACTATCTTAGATACTCACGGTTGAGTGCTTTGGAAGCCGGTCGTGTTGTTGTGGTGACGTCATCGTTTTCAGATAGTATCGTTTTCGCCGTCCACACCAGGAAAACAGCGTTTTCAAACAGTATCGTTTTCAGATCGTTCCACTCTGGAGAGCTTTTTCGGATTGATCCGTTTCGGCGTTGTAGTGTGAACGGTAGCCGTATCCGGAACAAAATAGTACCGTTTTCATTTGAAAACTATGTAGTGTGGACGGGGTCTTAGTGTGGACGGTCGAAATTCGTATCAAAGTGAAAACGATGACGTCACTATACCACGTTACAAGTCATCTTTGAGCATGCACATTTTATCAAAATAACGTCACGCCATGTATGGGCGTTTCAGTGTGGACGTGGCTGGCTGAATACGCTATGAAAACGATAGTGTGGACGCTGATCAATCAACGACAACGACAAAGAAATCTATTTTACCCCTAATTTGACAGTTTAAATCAATATTCGTTAGTTAAGTAGTGGGTAGGTGCTAATTGCCTGGAATAACCATCAGGGCTGTACGAGCCAGGCAACCAGAACTCTATTTTGATTACATATGTTTTGATCGGTATATGACGGGAATATTAAACAGAAAAAGGTAGAAAAGGTAAAGAAATTAGAAAAACATACGAGAGAAAAAGGATTACATTATAACGACAACAAGAATTTATCTTTCAGTATACTTGTTTTATATGCGTTTTCGGTGAAGCGTATTAGTATAGACGGGCCCTAAGGCACGTATGCCTAGTAAGGCAAAATATGTAAACAAACATTTGCCTATAGGACCCCATAGGGCTCTACATTATCTTACTGTATATATTAAATGTTATTATATATCATAAATTATCGCTATGATATATAGTAACCTGTAGCACATCAGCTTGATTGTCACCATCAACTTCAACTGGTCCAGACCACTGTACGTCTTGGAGCCATCACTCCTGAATGTTCTAAGATAAAATAAAATAATTATTATAGTAGTACATAATTCATTGATGATGGCTACTCTATTTTTCAGTTGGATATTTTCATCACTGCCGGTAAACAAGCAAGTGATAGCACTTTCTGCAACATACCCAGAATATCTTGCACACCACCTGACACGATATATGAGAGAGCCAACATTTGTGAGGCTCAATGCAGATAACCCAACTCTACAAGGTACAGTCAAGACTTTTCCTTGGAGGCTGTTACGATTTGTCTGGACGTAAAGTGTACAAGAAGACATATATGTAAACTTTTCTTAGTATAGAACTTTAAGAAGGTTTTGACGGTAACTTAGCG
>JAOEJI010384751.1:0-10355 GCA_025448255.1 Umimayanthus chanpuru
GTCTCACATTATTTATTCCTTATTCTTAAAGTTTTATTTCCAAGTATCAGAAGATTATTGTACTAAACACCCAACCAGCCGAAAGGCAAAATAAAATCAACGTAATTGTCGGGAAAAATTGTGGAGAGACTTTTCGAGGCCCAAGGGGATTCTGTCTTGCAGGCTAGATATTTTGTACCAACGAAGCATTACTGAGAAATCTAGAAAACTAATTTAATGGACGATTTTATACTTCTTACCACTTCCGCTACTGTCAAAAGGACTGTGATCATTTGATCAAAAGTGGTCATTTGTTTTTAAACCTAACTGCTTATGGATGTTAAAGCGCGTGTGTTTATCACAATATTCACCATATATGAGGGTAAAACAGCAGGTTATTACATTTGTTTATTTGCCTCAAAGTTCAACACGATAAGGTAATTGAAAAACATAAAAAAGACAATCCTTTGCAGGTTTTATTAGTCATTTTATACCAGTGATTTTATAGTGACCAATTCAAGGTAAGTGGAATTGATTTTTCGCAATGTTTTTAAAGAATAAGCTGAAGAAGAAAATGTCTCAACGAAGAAGGCACAAAGCAGTGTATTGAAGCGAGTTTGTTCAAATGTTCAAACCCGTATGTGTTAACGGTCGCCCCGAGCAAGATTCTTTCAAATCCTTAAAAATAATTTCGGTTTGCTGTGTAACAGAGATATATCAGACAAGTGCACTTAAAAGCAACACAATTATCAGTTTCTAACCAACTTTCAGCAATTTCTGGGTTAAAGTATGCTGTTTAATTTTGTTCAAAATTATTCAAGATTAAGTCAGTCATTAGATCTCAGGTACATTTTGATCTTTTATCTACCTCCCATGAAAGGCCAATCGTTATATCAGTGACACACCCATCATTATGACGGTGTGCGATCGCCTGTTGGAATTCGTCACTTTGAAATACAGCTGTTTGTAGGATTTTAAGATTTAGGTCAAGTTAAACATTTAGTTTTGGGATTAATGTCTCATGGACGACCGCGAACTCTCACGATGGAGGCCCAGTGAGTCTCATCAACTTTACCTATATTAAGAACTTTCGTCCAATTTTCCTAACAATAGCCACCTAAATCTTGACTACAAACCCCCTTATTATACAGGCGAAGGCCAGGATTATTCGAGGTCCTACGGCAGCTGTAGCCTAATTCTAGATACTCCAGCGGACAATTCCAGTAATTTCAGTATATTAGTTCGTTGTTGATTATAGTGAACCTGTAACCGAACGACAAAAAGGAAAATCGTCGCTCCAATTATTATACGTAGCTGAATCATCGTGCCAGGAACGTTGGGGTTATCAAGTTTATATACTTGAAGGCTATTGGTTCCTAGTCCTTTATGTATGACTGTGTACTTGATACGTATCTTCAAAGATGATTTATGGAAGCTGCGACGCGCGACCGACTTAAAACTCCCCTCACGAGAGGCCACGCCCCTCCCCAAAACACAAAAGATAAATTCCTAATAGTACAATTGTAAGTGCTTCTTTTTAACTTTTTTCAGGGTTTAAAAATGCAGTTCAAGCAGTAAGTAAAAATGTTTCAGCCAAATAATTACTAGTCTCACGTCCCGTGCTACAAACAGAGGAAAGAGCGAGATTGCACTAGCGTGTGCGCTCGTTTGTCATGGTTAAGATATTTTTGTCTGTAAAGTACTGCAGGACGAGTATAACATGCAAGTGGATATCTTAGTACTAAAGGATGTTTCTCCATTGATCTAGACAAACATGTACATCCGAGTCGCCCTTTGTGTTGTGATTGCCTTGGCGTGCACCGTCTCTGCCAAATCAGGTAACTATAATCACAATAATAATTATGATAATGATGATAATAACAATGATAGTGAGAGTGAGAGCGATAGTAATAGCGATAATGATTGTGATAATGACAATGCTAATGTAGCAATTTATCTCATACTAAAGCTATTTTAAAACACTTTACTTTAGACATCCGGAAAGCATATTGGTGTTTCGCATTAATATCACGGGACACAGTGTGCATTCTACACAAAGAATAGAATTCCAAAAACTTGTGTTGCTTAGACGAAATTGCTTTTAAAAACACTTCAAACATAAAATGTCACCAACGAAAAGATAACTGTACACGCATGCACTAAAGTTTTTCATGTTTATTACTACAATAATTTTGATAACTTTGAGCAATTTTCGAACGAGAGTTGACCACCGCTTGTTTGTGATTGGCCAGTGTCTTTAATACTACTTCTGGTTCATCTTATTTATCACGAATCTGTTTTCCTTGCAGTGAACAAGAGACAATGCTGTAGTCCTCCTCCACCTCCACCACCCCCACCCCAACAGGTTATCCAAGGCCCCCCTGGACCACCAGGACCTCCTGGACCCCCTGGAAATCCCGGTTGTATGGGACTCCCTGGCTGTCCCGGCATGAGGGGACTTCCCGGAAACAATGGCAACCCAGGCCTCCCAGGACCAGCAGGGCCCCCCGGACCTCCCGGACCACCCGGTGTGGCACCCCCTCCCCCATGCTGCGGATAAACCAACTTGACAAGACCACTAGTTAATACCTACACCAGTTCGTTGCATGTTCGTAGGTCTTTTGCTACGAGCCTACAATGTAATAAATCTATCTTCATTGAGAGAGATGATCTTCATGGCTCAAATGCTTGTCATCTTTGATGAAAATAAAGCTACGAGACAAAATTAGTTGCTTGTTCTGCTGCAATGTTGTTTACATTTATTTACTTTACTCAATCAGTTCAATTTAAAAGTTTGTAGATGATAGATATCTGGGGAAGTAGACATCAAATTCGTGGAAAACGTTTGACCTTGAAAAATTTGTTTCTACATGTTTACTTTTTGTTTCATCTGCCAATGCCAGGAAAAAAAATAAGATACTCTGGTAGGGACGAGTTGTAACAAGGCATGCGAACCGTATTGTATCTTCTTTGATAAGAAAGTAATATTAACAAAGTAAAACGGGCCTTCAATTCTGTAACACCGTCTTTGGGCGGAGACAGCACCTCCGTGTTTAACAAGGAGTCTTTTTCATAAATTTCTCGTTTTAATTTTCCTAACGGGCACACGTTTATGCCGACAAGGCACATGAACCATATTGTATGCAAGTTACACTGGCCTTAATTCTTTACTATTTTCTTTGGGAGACAACAAAGGGTATTTCAGGCTAATATCTAAACAGTGTTTTACAAGGAAGACTTTTAGTAAATTTCTCGTGATGAAAATGGGTACACTTTTAAGTGTACAAAAATTAATATTTTTGTTTTACAAGAAACCTTTTATAAGTATATTAAGGCTGAAAAATAGCAATTTTTTATGCTTTAGCCAGAGAAACGGTATTGTTCCTGAGTCATATAGCTGCTCTCGGCACTCGCCTCTGCAGTCTACACAGAAACTGAAATGGGGGAAAAGTGGTAGCTCTTCGAAATCCGTTATTTAACTTTGCACGTTCAATTTAGAGTAACGGAATTAGTTCACAACAGCTCTTAATCTTTCAAATGTTTCAGCTCGGTTTTGAGCTAAAAACTCCCAAATAAATAAATGAACAAACAAATAAGCATATTTTTGAGACACTGACATCAACCAAATCATCATCTTGCATAAGTTTGACCCCATTTTTACGAGAAAACCGTGCATTTATGTGCCAGAAAGCTCTACTGAATTTAAACATTTTGTATTTTATCCACAATTTTCAAGATAGTTCTTTACTCTCCAACAATGTGCAATTAGAAGTTTTTCCATTCAACATTGAACCAAACTTCCAAAGTTAAAGAATGCAGGTGTTTTAAGTTTGGGTGACTTAAGCCCGGTTTCTATATAAATCGGCCTCCCTTATGTAAAATTAATGTTTTGCACTTTCTCTTAAAGAACAAATTCAATTAGTAATGTTATGCAAGTGTCTAAGTTTTAAATTATATTTAAAAAATACTAAAAATCTGTATGTAATAACAAAATTTTGTTATTAATATTTTTTGTTTAAAAAGGGAAACAAAAAGTTTGTAACAGAGAATTTTTTTTCTATATTCACAGAAGCCATCTAGCATTATAAGTTCCACCTCGGTTGTTAGCCATTTTAGTCGCGATCGTAGCGATAATATGGAAACCAAAGAATCGCTCCCGTCGCTCCAGTCGCTCCTGTCGCTGAATAATTTTGTTCGCGACTGTAGCGACAGTAGCGACGGGAGCGATTATATGGAAACCGGGTTTTACGCTAAGCTTATTATTACCAGTTGTTACTGACAATCGTTGATTGTACGCTGAAATTATTGTGTGCACGTTGTTTTCGGTGTTCCATTTTACAGATGATTGTTATGTATAACAGGGAGACCTATGGATGAAGGGATGGTTAGATCTTAAAGAAAAACAACCTTGAAATTCTTCCAGAAAACAACATAGATGATATGTCTTAATCTCACTGCCTCTCGCTATCTGATCAGTTTTAAACCTGTATTTGTTACGTTTCAAAACTAAACTCTTTTTTTATTCATAAGAACCTTTATTTTTATGAAACGCGAGTCTGAAGAATGCTCAAAATTTCAGAAAATGCTAAGAGCATACCTGAGGCTGAGAAAGGAAGAAAAACTTTTATTTTGGATACTGCACAGAAATCATGCATGGAAATAATTAGTTTGTCGGCTAATGTTCATAATTGCAAAATTGCCTACAGCATTGTTCATGTATAGATTTATTATAAATCTTACGTACTGGCCGGCCAGGGTAGCGGTTAATTACTGAAGCGCATTTACTAACTTCCGGTTGGTTTGAGCGAATGGAAAATAACAACTGCACACCCAATACTATAAACAGTCATGTTCAAGAACGTTTTTTAAAAGAGCGCTTGAGGCTGATATCCTCAAAAGAACATTCAGCCTCAGCCCAAAAATTGGACGTTCTTATAAAACACAGAGTGCATGTGGGAATCGAGGACCAGTTGTCACTGATAATTGTTGGTTTTACGCTGAAACTATGTGTTATTGTGTTGTTTTCGTCCCTTTTCACAGATACTCGTTTAACAGAGGCGGACAGGCGATGAGACTATTAGATCTGAAAGCAAAACGACCTTGCAATTCTTCCACTGCCTCTCAGTACACGCTTTTTTTTTATAAGAACAAACTTAATAAGAACACCCAGGCTGAGATTTGTCCAAAAATTAAGAACAAGTTAAGAACAATCACCAGGATGAAATTTTGATCAGACAAATTTAAGATATTTGTTTAATCCTCGGACACAGATTAAGATGTACATGTATACAAAGACTTGTTAGAATTAGCTGGATCATCTGGCGCTGGAACAATGATAAGCATAAGTAAGCTCGTGACATTCGCGGACGCCATGTTGGCAGTTTCAAGTTTTTTCGCATACCGCAGGATGAAACAATAGCAAACACGTATTTCTTAGCGCCCTTTTATTGTTCCGGGCAACGAATGCACAGTTTGAAAATATCAGGAAATAAGAACAATTTAAGAACAATTAGAGGCTGAAATCGCCAAAAATTTAAGAACAGCCCAGCCTGAGCCGAAAATTACTGGTTCTTATAAAAAAAAAGCGTGTATCCAATCAAATTTGAACCTATAATTATGACGTTTCAACACCAATGAAATCAAACCCTCCCGACCAAAAGTCACTTTGTTGAGTCTACTACAGGACATCTCTATTTCATTGAACGTGGTAAATTAATTAACCGCGATCCTTTGTTTGATGAAAATTTGGCCACACGTCTTGTTTACAAAACAGCAGTGCATGTTGTTTGTCAGTTTTGAGTTGCGACCGGCTTTTTTTAAGTTCAGTTGTTTCATGGAAGAAGCATTTTATGTTTTTCTATATGAGCTAATTAAAAGATTGGAAAAACAAAAACAAAAACTATTATATGACGGCATTCCAAGTACCTCATCTACAGAGCAGATGCGTTAAAAATTGTTTTATAGAGAGACACTAAAACTGCCTTAAAGGTGGGTACTTCGTGTTTTTCGTGTGAGAGGTTAGTGCAGTTGGTAAGATCTCTGACTACCAACCAGGAGGTCCCGGGTTCAATCTCCGGCCTGGTCGAGGGTTGAACCAGTCGAGCGACCTTCTTTCGCCACAACGTCCGTTACGGGACGTTAAGCCGTTGGTCTAGTCTCTCAACGTTCTATCGGGGGACTTTTAAAAAATCTATATAATATTTACAATTGGTATACTAAGATTTAAAAATCTCTCATGACTATACCATTAAAGGACCATTAAAATGCATTCCATTTCTTCACACAATATGATGGTAAAAAGCTGGATTGTTAACGTTTTGTTCAACATTTGAATAAGGGGAGAGTTCTGGCGTTCCTAAAGTTATAAGCGGGCGTCACTGGATCGGGCATTAAACTGTTTAGCTTGCTAGTTGGATCTATAGCTTTCTCAAGGCAAAATGACCTACTAATGTGTTATCTTTTGTCCCAAAGAGTGGCAAGCAGGTGAAGTGCGATGGTCTTTACAGCGCGACGCTGGATCCCTCCAACAAGTAACACATTAAAATTCGTAACTCTTTATCTTTTCCTTGCTAATTTCAGATCGCTCTGATCGCTCAGACGAAGATGGCCGTTAAGCTGATAGTTTGTATCGTCATTGCCTTTGGATGCCTGGCTTCTGCAAACCCTGGTAACAAGAAACTTTTATTCTGTTTCGTCTGTAGTTGCGCCGCATCTTCACACGGTTATCCGAACACATTCTACAAGTTTGCTGCTGCTATTGACATTACCTAACTTTAACAAATTTAGTAACAGGATATAAACTTTGCTGCTAAGTATATTACTAGCACGCGCTGAGTGGACGCCTTCTTTCTTATTAATGGCATAGAAGTAGCAGTGCGTGATACAGCCATGCTGCGTGACACTTGGCGCGACACCTCGCGTGACAGTAGTGTGCCGCGTGACTGTGCATAACGTGACATTGGTCTTTCTATAGGTTGTTTACCGACGAGTTCAGCAAGTCTCTTGTCAACATATTCGTCGGTTCCTTGCAACCGGCTTTCCGAAGCTTTCTCCTCCACGTCGCCCAAGTGAGAGCGGAGCTTGGAGCCGAGCGCGAAGTTGCTATATTTGGACAGGCGCTCCACCAGGCCTTCCTGCGTGAAGTGGACGCCATCTTTGTTTGTTCCTCGCAGTAGCTTCACATCCAGGAGCTCATCGACAACATTTCCCTTGTCAGATTCTGTGTGCACCTCGCCAAACACAGACTCAAAGAGTTCCGAGCTGGCCTGCTCAAGGTCTGTCCTCTTTGGCATGGAGCTCAATGTCTGCGCAAGCGCAGATGAACGACGGTAGCGTGCGAAGAACAGATCGTCACACAACACTGCCAGAGCGTGATGGAACTCTTTCAAAAACACTGGATTGGTGTCATCTCGAAGATCCCCGGCAGCAATGTGCGAGAGGCTGTGAACAAGGACCAGTAAGAACTCGCCAACGTTGTCAAGGCGCTCAGCGCGCACGTACAGAATGCGATTGTTTGCGTCGTAGAAGAACGAGTTGCGATAAGCGTTGCGCTCCAGCTGTGCGTTAGGCGGCAGCTTGTCGGCCAGCAGGAGCGTGACGGGGAGGTGGTGGCAGTGGATGGTCAGGAGGTCAGCGATGAAGCAGCCGAACTTGTACACGACGAAGGTGCGACCGGTGGTGTTGTTGAGGTCAACTGGGACAAGCTCTTCGTCTCCGCTCCACAACGTGTCGTCTTTGATGTCGATGTAACCTTCACCTGGAGCTGTGGATAACATCAAGGATTAGATCTCGTGTAGGGGCAACAGAAGCAAACTTTATAGTCTTCTGCACTGCAGGAATGCGTCAGCGCAATTTAAAACTAAGGAAGAAGCGCGCCTTCGATACCCAGTAAAAAACTGCAGCGGTAAAGGAGCAGCAAAAAAGTTGAAGGTGCTTTAAGGAATTACGGGCCTTCAAGGTGGCCAAAAACCTATTATTTTCATCTTCTTGCCCCCTTTCCCCCTCCCAACAACGATTAAAAGTTGTTGAGGACAATGGACTTAAATTTTAGGGACTTCTGCACTGAAGGGATACATGCATTGTAAACCTTACGAAGAAGCGCGACTTCAAATCTCGAGTCAAACAAGCATGAGAGTTGTAGGAAAGTTGATGAATTCAAACTCTCAATCTCGTTTGAGCGCCAACTCTCGTCGACTCCCAAGCGCTCTCGTCAACTTTGAACGTGTTCAGAATTTCGATGAGGGTTGACGAGAGTTTCACACGTTTATTGAGCGACTCTTGTTGACTCTCAGGGACTCTCACTTCCTCGTTTGACCTCGCGCATGATAGTTGAACAAAATTCGCATCCAAGTCTGGTCACTCAAATTTCATACAAATTTCACGCTTGTTTGACTCGGGCTAAATGCCTTGTAAAAATCTGTAACAGTAAAAAGAGCGGCAAAAAGTTCCAGGGTACTTTAGGAAATTACAAGCCTTCAATATGGGCGAAATCCATCCGCATTTTTACCCCCCGAAATCCATCGGATAAAGAACCAACATAGCGTGATATCTACTCCCCAAGCAACACAGTTTCCATATCAACCCATCACTCACCAGGGGCGTGGAATACACCGCCTTTGCCTGCTCCCCCCTGGATCAAGCTCTTGACTGCATCCAGTTTCTGGTAGAGTGGGGAGGAGAGCAGTAAACCTGTCAGTTCTCCTTCGCTCAACGGCGCCGCCAGACGGAAGGATTCTGGCATTTCTTGGACGGGTTTGGGTGGAGGGGGCGCCACTTCCGAGCTGATCGAGGACGCCACCAGGTTGTCTACTTGGATGCTCTCCTTCAGGGCGATCACCTGCAGTGAACAAGACGGGGTTTAACCCTTGTACTACTTTTGAACCAGTTGACAAAAACCCATAAAATAGTTTTCATTTTGCTTGTCTTGAAGAGTAGAAATTATTGGTGTTGTTCGTTCTAACTTTTGAATCAGTTAACGAAAACTCACAAAATGACCATTCATTTTGTTTGTCTTCAAGAGTAGAAATAGTTGGTGTTATTCGTTCTAACTTTTGTCATCAGCAGCAGAAACTTCTTGAAGTTATTTAAAAGTTTGTTAAAAAGCAAGGCATACTTTGCATGGGCAGATCTAGAAAATCCCCAATTCCTTAAAAGAAGGAGCGGAAAAATACCTTTTTGAGTGTTTTCTTACAAAAATGATTCCAAATTGCCGACAAACTGAAGGGATGGGGGAAGGTGGGATTTAGAATTACATTTCTTTCGTCGTCGAGCATCTTTGCAAACCCATTACAAAACACGACTTGACAATGACACATCTTAAGCCACCTCTGTGGGGAACTTTGATAGTGTTTTGGGCAACGAGAGCAGCACATAACGATGAGTGATGGTGAATGATGTTAGATTATGGCAACTGATGACAAAAGAGACCAACAAACCTCTTCCTCCTGTGCACGGTCCTGCTGAGCCTGTTGCACCTCCATGAACTCTCGCTTGTCCTCCTCCATATTTCCTTGCAATTCCTTCATCTTGGCCTTTCTCTTCTCCTCCCGCTTCTTCGCCAATCGTTCCTCCAGTGAACTCTGCATCCTCATCCTATCGGCATCCATCTTGTTCATCAGTTTAGCCAAATCCTTGCTGTGCTCCTTAAGCAGCGCCTCCTGTTCGTCCTTAGAGGCGCCCTGTTTGCTCATTTTGTCGATCTCCTGCTTCACTTTCGCTTTCTTTTCCTTCAGTAGCGCTTCCTTGCGCGCGTTCAGAGCCAGTATTGCTTTCTCGTTCTTCTTCTGTTCAGCTTCGTCTTCGTTCTGAAGCTGGTTCTCAAACGCTGCCAACTGCTCCTCCAACTGGCGTCTTTGCTCTGCTTCGAATTCTGAATACAACAGAAATGGAATAAGAGACAAGTTTATGGCAAAAGTATGTAATTACACAAAAAACTGAGGAAATCATTTCTTCAAATGCAAACCGAAATGTCTGCTAATAACCAAATACTCCTTGGTTAACTAATTACTAATAATTGGAAAACCAGTCATATATAGTTGCAGAATAAAAAAATAAAACCTGATTTCAACATATTTTTATCACACGTTGAAAGGGTACAATCAATATCTAGAACTAAGCATTGCACGAAGGATAGGAGCTTTGGCATTTTATTATGTCAAATGTAACAGCAGCAGATAATATGGTGGTTCCTTCACATTTGTGTATATTTGTTTGATTTTACTTTTCTTTAAGCTACTTTGTAATGTAATGTAAAGTAATGTATTTGTTTTTGTTCTTGTTAGAAATTTTTTGTAATTTACCTTTATGCCAATAACCCAAACAACAACACCGACAACACTTAATCCATATCGAGAAGAGTGGGTTCCAGCCCCCCCCCC
>JAOEJI010384973.1:0-10352 GCA_025448255.1 Umimayanthus chanpuru
CTCAACGCCGTTTATCCTGTAAGTTTTTAAATATCCCTTCAAAGATGGCTCTATTTCTTTTATTTTAAACTTTTCTAGGTTCTTAAAAATCTGTTTGACATCATTCTTGAGTTTATTAAGTTTTTCGCTTCTTGTATTTCTAACCGGTTCTGGAATATATGAAATTAACCAGTCCGTAAATTTGTTTATTCTTTTAAAAATTAAGCTTGAAATGTTGCCTGCCAAACTCTTCAAAGAAGCTATATTATTTTTTGCAGTGAACTGCACCGGTTCAAGAATTGGAACAGTAATTTGAGGGACTGGTTCATCTAAAATATTAGAAGAATTTCTCCGATGATCATCAATCATTTGAATAAGTTTAGCTTTTCTTAGTTGACTGTAGCGACTCAGTCCTAATTCTTTAGCGAGAGATTTTAATTGTCTTACGGTTTTATTTCGAATTCTTGTTTATTTACTTTTAGACTTTAAATCAATTCAATTTTAATATGAATTAATATTTACTAGATGCCAGCTGCAACAATTTCTTAAGGCGTCGAAAACTAAACTCACAAAAATATAAATGTCATCATCGTTAAAAACGGCTTACGCGCAAGTCAAAATGAGGGTACTATGAAAATGATTAACACAAAAAACGGCTTACGCGTAAGTCGAAATTGAGGATACTATGAATATGATTGACACAAAAAACGGCTTATGCATAGGTTGAAATTGAGGATACTATGAATATGATTAACACAAAAAACGACTTACGCGTAAGTCAAAATTTAATAGAATAATTAATGAGGTTGGTCACGTCATCACTTATGAATAATTAATGAGGTTGGTGGCGTCATCACTTATGAATAAGTAATGAGGTTGATGACGTCATCACTTATGAATAATTAAATAGTGCTCAATCATTTAATTGTTAATGCAATCTGTCTTCTCGAGCAAATTCGAACAAATTTTACAAAAATCTTTACTTTTATTGTGGGAACACATACCTCTTCCGTTACAGTCAGCACAAAAATATTTTTGTTTACCGTGTTTGCAAACTCCTCTTCCGTTGCAGTCTACACAGATATATCTTCGTTTATTATGCTGACAAATGCCTTTTCCACCAGACCCTTGTATGGCACACTCTTTACATAAATATAGTTGTTTATCATGTTAACAATAAGCGCTTCCTTTACAGGCTCGACACTGATATTTATATTTATCATGAATACAATAATAATTCAATAATTTTTGATCAGTTAGTTCATGCTTCTGACCCATAGTCTTACGCGAAGTATCCGTCGATTCCTCGATTCTTAATTCTTTGAGAAGTTCTGCTTTCTTTATCTTATAATAGCCCTTAATTCCTTGCGTTTTAGCGAGAGATCTTAATTCTCAATAAGATTGTTTTGACATATTTGTTTCGCCTTTATTTATAGTAGCAAAGTTTTTAAATTAATTTAAATATATGTATGAGTAGTAGGAGAGTGCGGAAATTGTTGCGCAAGCCGCGATTTATAAACTTAAAAACCATGTGCATAAGTGTGAAATATCATCCTCGCATCAGTCTTCACTGCAGTAGAAACATCATTGATTTTAAAATCTTCGCTTCATTAATTTCCACCCCCCAAAACATAATGGCACAAGAGTCTTCGCTGCAATAGAAACAGCAACACAACCCCCGAAGGGACACCGCAGCGGGTGACGCAGCAATAGAAACATCATTGATTTTAAAATCTTCGCTTCATTGATTTTAAAATCTTTATAAGATAATCATAAAGTTGTTTAAAATAATTGTGATGGCCATATTTGCTAAATAGTACTGTAGCCCGTTTAAGTATTAATGAAGCGAAATTTTTTTAAACTTTAAATTAAAAATGATGCGAAAACTTTAAATTAAAAAAGATGCGAAAAAATTTTCAGATTTTAAATTAATTTGCGCTAAACTCCGCGCTGTACTACTTTAGGTCGTAATTGACCATTATGCATGTGTGGAATGTCTCAAAAAGTATGCAGCAAAGAGTGAACCCAGATCACCAATTTTAAGAGATGCATTTAACTCCATTGTCCAAAGTACTGACAGCAGTAGTCAGCCCCATAAAACAATCAAAAAGGTTGTTATGAAAACACTTGGTGAGAGGTATTATGCTGCACAGGAAACCATCCATCACTTACTGTCACTGAAACTTTACAGTTAACATTTAATGCTATCCCAGTGAGTCTTGAGGGTTCTCGAAGAGTACATACTTACCAATCAGATGAAGGTGATGAGAGCCAACCGTGAGCAGTACAGTCGATCGCAAGAAGTCAGTAACATGCATTTTTCTGAGTTTGCTACAAAGTTTAAAGTTGTAAATGGAAAACTTGCTGAGCAAGGAAAAAGCATTGTGCCTCGAATTTTTCCTTCTTATTCAAGTAACCCCGCAGGGAAAAACATCCGATCGTGTTGCAAATACCAACTCTTAAGGTACAAACCTTGAAAATCATATCCAAGAAATGATGAAGTCTTTGTTCATTTTTGACACCAATTCTTGCAAACTCCCTATGCTCAAAATCATATTCCTGATTGGCTCGACAAGTTGCAACATGTAGTTCAAAACCAAGACCAAAAACCAAACGAACCCTAGAATCTGACACAGCTGATATCACTTAAGAAGAGTGGATGATTTTATCTGACCTCTGAACTCCATTTCAAACAGAGAACGAAAGCACAAATGGCATGAACAATTGGCAACAAGACAGGAACAACTAGTCAGAACAGCAGATAGGTGAAATGTCCCAGTGGATAAAGAACCAGAAATAGCAAGCAAGTAACAATGCAGTAGAAGAGCATCAGTATGTAGACATTGGTATATTTAGTGAAATGCAGCAGGTTGTGTATCATATTGTTTCTTCACATTTCTACAACTGTGACAAAAAAGAACCCCTTCACGTCTAATTATCAATGGTGTATCATGAACAAGAAAGACTTGCGTTATTGCTGCCCTTCGCCATCTCTTACAGGATAGATGTGTCGTTGCGTCCCCAAAACCTCATTCCCTCGAAACCAAACCTGGGAGAAATTTCACGCTTCGTGCAAAACATATCACCCGTAAAAAAAGGAGCGCAGAAAGACTATTTTGACTTCTACATTCAAACACAGTCCACTGCACCAGTCAGGACGGTCTGATGGCGCAAATGTAACAACTGGTCCTAAATGTAACAAAAGTCCATAATGTAACAACACGTGGTCCTAAAAGTAAAAACACTTGGTGCTAAGTTTAACAATGTTCCTAAATGTAACAACACTTGGTCCTAAACGTAACAAAGGTCCTAACTTGGTCCTAAATGTAACAATTGTTAATTCAGATCAAAATTTGATCTTATAACATGAGACTGGAATAAACTTAGACCGGGACGAGAGTTAACATTTGTTAAAATGAAATCTCACACCAATCTCACATTTCTGTATGTTTTTGTACATGCCAACCTCGGACCGGTCTCATGTAATCACATTAAAAGAAATGTATGAAAACCGAACTGAACTCATCCCGGTCTGAGTTTGCTCAGGTCTCACGTAATCACCCCTAAGATATAGAAGTCCTTCCCGCCCAACCACAGAAATGCAAATGAGATTTGTTAAATAAATAAAAAAACGAGGACATAAAAAACCCACCATCTTTATTGTACCTGTACTGTTTTTGAAATTTTTATAGTTAGAAGGTATTCCAATCAGGCACGATATGTCCTGAAGATATAAACACATATTTTCAGTCTTTATGTACATATGAGGCGTATGAAGCCCCAAAGCCTTGGCATATACCTGATGGAACAAGATTCCCAAGGTGGACGAACAGTCAGTTTAAATTTTTATTACATAAAAAACGAACTGCATCTGGGCCTGACGAGTTCCCTTATTGGTTTTGGCGTGACTATGCCTATCACCTGGCTCCCATAATCACAAACGTCTTCAACAGCTCCATGAAACACCAAAGAGTCCCGTTGCTATGGAAACTAGCAAATGTGTGACCCATCCCTAAAGAGTAGCCCTTAAATGATTGTAACCAACTAAGACCTATATCACTGACGAATATCATCAGGAGAATCTTCGAAAGACTTGTCTGTAAACAAGAGCTATCTTCTATCTTGATGTCATCAATCGGTTCGAATCAATTTGCTTATAAGGAGGGACATAATACAACCATGGCTCTCATTAAATGTCAACATTATTGGTTGGACTGGCTCGACAAAGATGCAGATTTTGTCAGAGTTTATGAATTTGACTTTAGTAAGGCTTTCGATTCGGTCTCACATCAGATCGTGTGCAAGAAGCTGAAGATCTATGATGTCAACCCTTACATTATAAATTGGATAATTCGCTTCTTAAACAACCGTAAGTAGAGGGTGGTCGTAGATGGATTGACTACAGAGTTTGTGAGCATTAACAGCGGCTACCCCAGGGAACTGTTTTGGTCCATTTCTATTCTCTACTATGGTGAATGACATTGTGGCTGTCAATCCAAAAAAGACTTTTCTCATTAAATTTGCAGATGAGATTATCTTAAATTTCCCAGTCAGACCAAATACCGAAGATCCATTCTTAAGTGAAGTCCAGAATATCAAGAGTTGGTCCAGAAAAAACCGGACGAGGTTAAACAGGGTTCATACAGAAATTGGGTAATAAAATTCAGTGACTTTTCCATGATTTTTCATGACCAATTTAAATTTTCAACGACTCAGAAATGCTGAAAACCCAGCCTTTTGGGGGCATATTTTTGCTCGGTGACTAGGAGAATTTTTCCAGTTTTCAAACAGCACGAAATCTTTGGACCAAAAAAATGAAATTCCATGACTTTTCCATGACCTCGGTCATTTTCCCTAAAATCCATGACTTTTCCAGGCCTGGAAAATGCATTTTCAAATTCCATGACTTTTCATGACTTTTTATGACCGTATGAACCCTGTTAATCCTTAGTAAAACGTGGGAGATGGCTGTCAAGGGGAGGACAAGGAAACCCCTTCTGGAGGCTATGTCAGACATAGGAAGGAAGAGCAAACTAAAACTCTTAGGAGTAACCTTTAATGAGCACCCGTGTAACTGGGACACTCATTTCGATCATATGCTCAGCAAGGCTAACTCTAGACTCTACATCCTAAGAGTTTGTAAATACTACAGGTACTCCAAAGAAGAGCTTACTATTCTGATTGATAGTCTCATTATGTCGCTATTCACTTATGCTATTGAGGTTTGGGCGTATGCCCATGACGGTGATATCCTCAGAAATAGAGATAGGCAGCTTTGGGAGAAACTAAGCACTGAAAACCATTGCCTGAACAGTCTCCTACCAAACCAGAGAACTAGACGTCTGAGAGAACGTGGACACAATTTTTTTGTCCCGCGTTAATACTGAACATTTTAAGCGTACTTTTATTAACAGATGCCTTTTTAAATTTCTATAGATTATAGTACTGTATTTATATTTTAATTTATCTATTTGTATAATTACTTCTATTTTAGATCAAGTATTATATTTTATTGGTATTGTTTTAAAAATTGTAAACTCACACGTCTTTTTTATGAGTATTGTCAATAAAGATCTTACTATTATTATTATTATTATTATTACTGGTATTCTTCTTCTTCTTCTTCTTAGAAACACATCAAGAACAAACATAAACTTTGCTATGGCGGTGAACAGTAAAGTGTTTGACTGTTTTCCGGTGATTTTCGAAGAAAAAAGTAAGTTAAGAGAAAATCGATAAAAGTCAATAGAATCAAAAACTAACTACAGTAATCGATATTAGTCAATACTTTTACAAAAATTGTCTTGATCGATTTTTATCGATTTCAATCGATTATGATCGATTATCAAATTTGATCGATTACGTATGCCTGCTAAATTTTAATTTGTTTCAAATTCAACGCTGTTTCAAGTGTTTGCTTTGTTGTTTAAAATGTGTCCTTTGTTAGGACCAAGTGTTGTTACATTTAGGACCAAGTGTTGTTAGATTTACGACCAAGTGTTGTTACTGTACACTTAGGACCAAGTGTTGTTACATTTAGGTCCAAGTTTTGTTACATTTAAGACCAAGTGTTGTTACATTAAGGACCAAGTGCTGTTACATTTGGGACCAAGTGTTGTTACATTTAGGACCAAGTGTTGTTACATTTAGGACCAAGTGTTGTTACATTTAGGACCTTTGTTACATTTAGGGCCAAGTGTTGTTAAATTTAGGACCTTTGTTACATTTAGGACCAGTTGCTACATTTGTGCCTTCAACACGGTCTTCCTCTTACCGGAAAAGAGAAAAGTATTCGTAGAATCCCAACACAAGAAATCACCAATTAAGATAAAAAAGTTCAAGTTGGACGACAAGAATGGGACCAGTGACTTACTAATGAGTGATGATGTTATAGTTACAGCAATGAAGGAAAAAGATGTTCCTTGTGAAAGAAGAACTTGGTCCTCAAGAATTTGAATCTATCAATGCTGCAAGCAGTCGCAGTAAACCAGCTTGTAACTGTCAAAGCCAAGGTCAACACCAAAGTGTTGACATGAACACCACCACCTTGCCCAAATTTGAAGCTTTGTTATTTGACCGAGACGCCAGTTTCAAGATGGTCCTGTGGGAGGATGACATCCAAAGGGTAAAAGAAGACAACACATACTTATTCAACAACCTAAGGCTTAAGAAGAACAAAGGGTCTGGTGAACTTTATGTCAACCCTGCAAAGCACGGTTCATCAATAACCGAATCTCAGCCATTCAAGGAAAACTTGACCGTGCTACAACATGTTCCCGAGGAGTTCCTCACAGCTAACGTTAAAGACGAAGTTGTTCGAGTAAAAGACATAAATCTTGATTACTGTTGCTTCAGATGCAATAACAGGGTAAGACCACAGACAATCGTCACATGTGACAACCAAAGCTGCAAGCTGAAACAAAAGCTGCAACGATACTTCTTGTGGATTCTGAAAGCCTTAATCTCAGATAACACCACGACATCAGTACTCTTCGACATGACAACATTGCAAAGGTACTTCTACTGGAAAAAACACCAATCAACATAACTGAAAGGCTATCAGAGGAGTTAGTTTGTAAAAGTTTCCTATCATTGCCACCTTGGGACATCAGCTACAACAAGCGCCAAAAGTGGTGATCTCAATGCAAAAGTTTGTTTGAACACAAGCAAACTCTTGCCCAGTTACTGTTACTGTTAACGTTCTAAAGAAATGACAAGTTTAGTTACAAGAAAGAGCAAATATGGAAGCAACTTCCAAAATATAGTTTGATTGGAAGTCACTAGTGTCATTTGACAAAAGTTCTTGATGATATTGTTTGATTGGCAAGTGTTGTATCATTCAACGCAAAGGATATTGTTTGATTGTGAAGTCCTAGTATTGTTGGACTTAGATATTGTTTGACTGAGACTTCCTAGTGTTGTTTTGAAGCAAGGTAAATTTAAAATATTGTTTGACTAGAATGGTGTATTATCAATCCATGAAAAGTACTTCATATTTTTTTATTGATGTGTTGTAATTTTGTCGGATGAAAAAGACTTTAGAATATTGTTTCAAGGCAGATTGTTTTTAAGATATTGTTGTTTTTAAGACATTGTTTCAGTTATCGCTTGACACATAGTATATCCAGATATAGTGTGATTCAAATAGCAAAACAAAAGCTAAAGGACACAAGAGAACAAAAATATTGACAATACCTACAGGTCAATGTACAACGTCGTGTACAATCAAACAGTAGTCAAATAAATATAAGATTGTTGGGTTAACCTGGAACAGTGTATCTGTGGTTCTGCAAATTTTGCTGATTCTGAAAAAAAAAAAGAAAACTATTTCTTTGCAGTACTAATATAAGACGTAAAACGGGTTCGGACCCTCCGACATGAATTTTAAAAAAAATCAAAATCTTGTAAAAAAGGATGAAGAGAACATAAAGTGACTCAAAAGACAGCAGGAGGAGAAATAGAAAAAAACGTTGGTTCGAAAACAACACTTCCTCCTACCTTCTTGAAAAACTGTGACTGAAAATTTATTTTGTAATGCAAGACTGGCCCAGAAGATATAGTTGAAAAAAAAAGAAACTAGGAATTTACGAGTACTGTGTTTTGAAAGGACGTCGGAAATTGTCAGTTAGGCTACATGCACATGTACATGTTATTTACTGATCTCTTCAAATTAATGCATTTTGGGCAGTTTTTTGTCTCTCTTTAATCTCGAATCATCCTAAATTTTATTGATGAACACCTACAATATCAAGCTGAGAAAATAACTTCTTGGTATTCAAATTTTATTTACGATTGTGTTTTGAGCACTACTATTTACTTTGACTCTGGCCTGGTTTACATGTACATGTCGCACAAAATCTTTGTTTTCAAAAGTTCTTTCCTTTTGGTGCCAAATGACTTGAAACTTCAACTTCAGTCAATAAATCTTAAAGTGTTGAGCACTGCATCTGAGACCACCGAGATGAGAACTTGGTTTCGTTCAGACCCACTCCATATATGCATTTGCCCATTGGCAACATATTTTCTTCTGCGGGGGAGGAAAAACTTGATGTTTACAGCATTTTCCCTTCCGTGGGCTGGAAAAGTTCCCATTTGAGACATCTCCCTTTTCCGGATAGTGTAGGAGATTTGACATCAAGGGGAGAACTACTTTTTTCTTCCCAAATAAAGAGCTCAATATAAAACTGGCCAAAGTGATGATTTAAAACAAGCCTTCAAAAAGTCTCAAATTGTCCACTTTCATGCAAATTATAAGCCAAAAAAGCCACTGGACACATATTCTATAGCCAATTTACGTTGCTTGAAGCCTCATAAATTTATCCATGGGATAAATTGCGCTAACCCAGGGATAAGTTTATCCCAGCGATTGAGCAGGGTTAAATCTTGATCCGGCTGTTTCTTTGTTAGGAAACACTACAAACGCCATTTAATATAGCCAATTTGGTTGCCTCAATAAAAAAAGAAGCCTTTTTTTCGTTATACCTGCTTCTAATTTAAAATCAAACAACATGAATGAAACATAGTTAATGAAAGTCCCTTTTACTAAACACATGTAGATCGGTAAATTGGCAGAAATTTTATGTTAGACAAAAAATTAAATCTAAACATGCAACATTCCTCGTTCTACTTTAAATAGTGAATTAAAGCCACAAACAAAACCATTCCCTTGTGGGGGCAAAAAGTTACTGATAAAGGTCTTAGCCCCATCTTAGGGGTCAAAAGTGACACTTCAAAATTTGAATAAATATCGAATCTTTATTATTTTCGCATAAATTTTGCCCAAACAAAAACTGCTTTTGGTAATGAGAAAGTGCCAAAAATTTCCATTGAAGTTGGTTGTCAAGTCAGCCTTGTTGGCCGCCAAATTGAAGAACTAGCTGTTTTTTTGTGTCAGCGGTTGTCCATATTTCCCAAATAGGAAGCGCAGTGCGTCACGGCGCATGTATTAATCCGCTTTCCCAAAACATGAATGCTCATATTACTACGGTTGCTATGGATGATGTCATTTGTTTGAGATGCCGAAGCTGTCGAGCATTTTTTGCTTTTAGTTCGTACTTCAGTCAACTGTTATCGGCGATTTTACTCAACACAAGTCTTTCCGAGTAGAATTAAAGATGGAGAACTCGAAACGGACATATCGAGGCAAAAATCGAGCATTTATTTCGTTTTTTAACGCAGTTTCTTGTTCTCTGATTTAGGTACAACATCAAATAAGAAAAAAAAGGAAACTTAGATGTAATAAAACTTAATGAAATTTGCCACAAATCAAGTACATATAATCAAGGAAATTTTAGTCTGAGCCCGCGTTAAAAGAGCTACTTTGAAGAAAAATTCAAGTCAGTAAAGTTATGGTTTGTTTTAGAAACAATATCGCTCCATTCCTCGCAAACAAAAAGTGCTCTAGATCCGGGCTCCGGTGCAGTTTTGAGTCACATTGGACAAACGAATATTTCAATAAAATTGTTTGCTTCAAGAGTAATACAGTGGAGGAAACCGAAATAAGCTGTTTTTTATGACCATAAGAAACAGCTTATTTCGATTTCCTCCGCTGTATTACTCTTGAAGCAAACAATTTTATTGAAATATTCATTTGTCCAATGTGAGTAAAATTGCAGTATGATCGTAATTTGACACAAGGAATATCGATTTTCACACCAACATCGATATTTTATGAAACTTTATGTACTGGTAATCAAATGATTTGCAATGCCATATATTCATCGAAGGCTCCAGCAAACTACACTTTGCCATCAGCCTCAACGAATACAATTTTGGATGTTAATTTATTTCCCAGAAATGACGATTCCATCGCTTTCAACAACGTATTATGCAATGGAAATTCCAACGTTTTCAATAACGCACCGTGTTATCAG
>JAOEJI010385084.1:0-10351 GCA_025448255.1 Umimayanthus chanpuru
TACAGCTAAAAGAGGATGGTTGCATGCTACCTTTTTCTTTATCACTGCAAACGAAAGGACGCATATCGGAAACAACAGAGAAACGCAAACAATTGAGCGGTGAAACATTAAAGGTTAATTTGCTATAGAAACCCCAAACAGAAAGAAACCGAATTGCTTGTTGAAGCCTATAATACTGCTATGTGCCACTAGGGTTAAAGGGTTTCTTGGTCCCTCATTTGGAGTAGCAAAAACTCCCCTTTCCACCTCCTCTTGCAGGTTGGTGCATATTTGGCAAATCATAACAAATGTATTTGTATATTTATAATAATGTAGTAATTAGGATAGTTTGTGCACATGAGTGCATCCGTTGTTCTCTTTTGGTCAGATGTTTTACTTTCATTCCAGTTTATACAAGAAATAGAAGATCTGCTGACGTGTATCGAGAATATTTGTTAACGGTGGAAATACAAAATATAACATTTAAAACTTGATGAAGATGTATTAACAATAATAATAATAATAATAATAGTAATAATAATAATAATAACAACAACAACAATAATAATATTAAAAATAACAATAATAATAACGATAAAAAGAATAATGATCATAGTAATAATAATAAAATGTCATTATTAATCCATGATAGAAGACATATCAAGGCAACAAGTTAAAAATCTATGGTATACAAGTCAAGTAAATTTACAAGAATAAATTGTGTTTAAAAATACATGTACATCTATTTACGAAACTGTTTTTAGAGCGTTTCGTTATCACCTATGGCCAATGAGCCTCCGATCTTCTTAATTTAAGTGAGCTTGCCTTCACTATTAGTAGTATATCACATGAATCTCTGTCAATGGATGGTTGGGCTGGTTCTTGACCTTGTTAAATATTTCATTACCAGATTTATCTGGGTGTTAATGTGAGTTGAGATATACTTCCGTTTGTAGCGTCGGGGGAGGAAGGTTTGCATTTCAAGTACTCAGAATAATAGTAAATCTGAAAAATCGCAAAAGCTAAACACCGAGTGTTCTAAAATGGAAAAGAATACGAGACTGTACAGTATGAGGAGAGACTCTTGTGGTATCGATCAAGGGAATTTTAAAAAGTCCCTTGTGGTGACTGTGTTAGGGTGAAACAAGCACGTTATGATATACCGCAATACGTAACCAGGCCTAAAGCTGGGTTTCATTGATTTGACTGAGGGGGTTCGGAGACAAAATATTTAGAGCGAAATAGCGAGCGCCGAAGGCGCAAGACGCTAGGGGGTAGGGGGTATGCATGAAGAGGGTTCGGAGACATAAAATATTTAGAGCGAAACAGCGAGCGCCGAAGGCGCAAGATGCTAGGCGGTAGGGGGGTACGCATGAAGGGGGTTCGGAGACATAAATATTTAGAGCGAAATAGCGAGCGCCGAAGGCGCAAGACGCTAGGGGGTAGGGAGGTATGCATGAAGAGGGTTCGGAGACACAAAATAATTAGAGCGAATAGGCGAGCGCCGAAGGCGCAAGACGCTAGGGAGGTAGGGGGTATGCACCCTCGGAAAATTTTGAAAATCTCGGTGCTCTCTAATGACGTTTCCTGCATTCTGAGTCCATCATTATACCGTTTTGGTTGACCACTTATGGCATAAACTGTCAGTGTAATTTTCTTTCTAAATATTTCGTGTCAGTTTACTTTATTAACGAGTTTTCCGGCTGTCATGGGCGGATTTAAGGTTTTAGACGGGAAAGGAGAAGAGATAGGGTATGGAGAGAAAGCAGACAAGAAGATATCTTCTCTAATCTTTCTTTCATTTGATTTTTCTGATCATTATAAGTGACTCTACCATGTTAATTAATGTTGATAAAACGGTGGTACTTTAACTTACCTGTGAACCGGACTGTAAACTATCCTTGTAAACATTCTGGTTTATCAACTGATTATTTCATTTTATCTATGTCTTGGGATACTTTGAACTTGTCTCTTCAAGGCTGTAACCAGGCCCCTTACGAGACTGGTTACAGTCCTGAAGAGGCAAGTTCAAAGTATATTTTACTTTGAGAGAATTGTAAAAAGGTTTTTCTAGATGATTGCCTAAAAGTTTCACCACGCCCCAATCAACCTTCATTACTTTTTTCTGTGACTCCTTCTTATCCCTCACTCTGCCTTCTCTTGTAATAAAAAAACTTATCTTCCTTTGGAAGAAACTTGAGTACAACATTCTAAAATGAACACTGAAGACACTTTTACACGAATAACAATTCTTACCTGTTCCTCGACTACTTGGTGGAAACTGACCAGCATTTCGTGCGCCTCGGGCATCAGCACCAGTTGTGTGTAGTGAGCGTTTAGCAGCAAGCTGGCCCAGTCTAGCACCTGCAGCAGAACAACAGGACACACCTTGTTGACCTCGGGTATTAGCATATACAAACTCTGTGACGTATTTCAAGAAATCTGATTGGTTCGCTATCTCTGGCTGATGGCCAATCTCCACCTCCCGGGAGGTAAATATTTTGCGAAGTGAAGCAATGGCGGGCTTAACTCCCATTTTGCGGGAGTGACGGAAGAGGAGATCTTTTCTTGAATGCGTTGTGTTGTCATTTGTCGCCGCATTTTTATATACTCTCTTCAATCTCGGTGAATAGTGGCTTTCAGAAGTCTGCCAGTATTCACCTTGATCTCATGCAGAGAATAATTGTTAATTATTTTGAGATATCGTCTCGTTTTGACAACAGGGTACAGTTGGCCGGAGTCAATTTAACTCTAGGTTGTAAGAGCAAATTCTAAAATAAGGAAACATTAAAGGGTAACTGCACCTTATTTCTGACAATTACAAGGCTGCCTTACCTGTGCATAGGTCAACTTCATGTCTCCTTTCTTTCGCTTAGCAGCCAGCAGTTTGGAGTTATGCGTCATCAAGTAGTGAAGAAACTTCAGTAAACACTGCAAAGAAACCCCTTTGTTAATCAATAAAGATTATTTGGATATAGCAACTATACAACCGTTTAGTGAAACTGGATATGGATAAATATATCTTTAAGCCTCATTTTCTTGTGTCACAAAAAACCAAGAGGATCGAAGATTGCGTTGTTCCTAACAATTCAGATACACTGTAATTGTGATTCGTCTTTTCATAAACATGTAAGATAGATTTATTTTTGGATCTAGCACAGGAGGGGGAGGGGGGGAGATGCGGCTATTAAAGGCAGAGCCCGGCTGTTCGAAAGCGGGTTAAATTAAACCCAGGGTTGGGCCATCTATGAAATTCTAAAAACTTGTTTATCTAGGAATACGAAGTACGGTCTTAAAAAGTATTGTGAAACAGTCCCAGGAAACCCAATTACACAAAGCCAAAATGTCAGCCAAAGTCAGGGTATAGAGAAGTAGAAACAATCGCAGGTTCAAATTCTAACAGAGGGTTAGCACTAATCCACTTTCGGACGACCGAGTCCAGGGCGCGTATTTATTTTTTGACGTCTCTTTCTCTATTGTAAACTCAAGTATATCGTACATTTACCCTTTTACAAAACTTTATCTCTTGTTTTCCACCCAAATCGCAATTTTAATTTAAAAATCATAATCAAAGGAAGTCCTGCCAAAAAGACGTTTTGATATCAGATCATTGCAATTATGATTAAAAGTTCCGTTATCAAAACGTATAAACGTTTAAATGTTCTTACCATTAATTTTTTTTTCTTAAAATAAAAAGGTCAATTCACATTCATTGCATTTTGTCTTAAAAAAGTAAAATGAAATATTTCCACGGGAGCAGGCATTCATGATCTCGGTCGACTTTACATGAATCTTTTAACTTGTGCATTTTAAGATATTCCTATCAATTTCTTCTGAAGAAAGTTGAAGAGACGTCCTCTTTGCTAACTACGTTACTAAGCCTACCAGTGCGTTCTGGAAAGGCAACTGCCTCAGACTGTCCTGCATGAAGACGTCGTTGAATGGATAACTTAGTATGGTGCAACTGAATTTTGGTTAAGGTTGAACATTCCTGAACTAAGATAAAACTTAATATTGGACAGACTTTCTCCAGTTTAATTGGCCACATAACTAGAAGTTACTAACATAAGTGAAATGCTGCCGAGAATTATCTTGGTGGAAAATGTTTCCACAAAATGAACACACTTAAAGTATGTAAAAGAATAGAATTATTGATATAATACTATAAATGCTTTGCGTGTACTGGACAGTTGGTATTGAATTGTTGAATTACATATTTCTAAAAACATCAGTGATGCTTCACATTTTTGAGAATCAAGATTCACTGTTCAAAATATTGGAAAAACTGATCTAAAAGTAGCGGCTCAATTCAATCAAAGAGAGCAGATTATCGACAGAAAAGGATACAGATCGTCTGCTCGAGTTGGTGCAACAGGGCACTGTTTGTGCCTCAATGTGCCATCATCAGTGTCCAACTCCATCGGCTCTGAACTAGGATCGCCTTTTGATACTTGCTCTCCATCAAAACTAGCAGCAAGACAAGAAATGTAAAATTATCAATAATTGCGTCAATAATAATAACAACTTCAATCTGACACTCTCAAATCATGAATTCATTATAGTTAAAATCAAAATACAGCTATATATATCTACTGTAGCTTCGAACCACCAACCAACCTTAGGATGTACTGCAAACAAGACACAATGGCAGTCTCTGGTATTCCAATTATGTTCTTAAAACATTTCACCATCAGTTCCTGGAGGGAAATAACAGACGTCAGAAAGGAAACTGAAAATTGCTAGACTGACAAAGACAGTTTGTGCACTTTGGTACGGATACTATTAGCAGGGCTCTCATTTTCAAGAACTTTCTAGGACCTTTTCTAGCAGAAACGGTTAATTTCTAGCGCAGCTTTTTGAAACGGTTAATTTCTAGTGCAGCAGCTTTAAACCAACTCAAGGCTTTTCAAGGAATCAACTAATTTTCAATGATTATCTAGGTCTGGATTTTTTCCTAAATCCAAGGACTTTCCAGAATTGTCAAGGACTGTGGAAACGCTCTACAAGTTGAACGCAGTAACCGTGTTAGGTGCACGGTACCAGGGTTCGAAATTCACCGGCGCCTGCATAACATGAGCACTATTTAATTTGCTACAAGCCAAGTCTCGATGGCCCCAAGCGAAGGACAAATTGAAGGTACCCAGGGGTAAAAATCCCCCTACTTTGTAAAGCAGTCATTATTTGGATATTTGCAATTTTGGGAGAAAATCCTGTAAAGACAACTTGATTATAGCGGTAAACTCGAAACACCCAAGTGACGCCAAATTGTGAAAGCACTGACTTATTTAAGCCCCGTCTACACGTACATGTTGTTACACGCAACATTCTTTATTAAAATTTTTCTTTCCACACGATCGTTTTCGTTGCATTTTTACTTGTTTTCCATCGTTGACGTGTGGATTGAAGAACAGCATGGAAAAAACTGCATCAATGTTTCCAAATCATCCTTTTCACAACATTTAACTAAATTTTTATGTTTTTGCAAAAAACGAGAAAATTGGCTGCTGCTAAAACTAAGCGCCACAAGATATATGTGGCAAGTTTCTTATTCTACATACCATTTCATCCTTGTCAATCAAGACTTTCAACAATTCTGTGATCTCGCTGTGAATAAAACAAAGTTTAAATGTCTAGTCTACGATATGAACTGCCCCTGAAACTTGTTGAATGGAAAAGAGACATCCGAATTGTTGCACAGTTTACCAGTGTTTTCATTGCATGTAAATATCTTAAGATCTGTAAATATGTGAAACAAATTTAACTGTTGTTGTTGCAGTTGCAGATAATTCCAAAACCCTGTGAAATATTCCCCCAAAATAACTTTAACAGAAATCAACTGTCTAAAAGCAAACGCACATTTTGGATGGAATAAATTTTAGGCGTTCTTTGCTGAACATTTGCGCAAAAAATAGTACAACACTTATTAACAATTACATGCATATATGTAATAAGGAAAGATTAGCAAAACTAGTCGAAGATGAGTTTGAAAAGAAAGGCATCGTGTTCCAGTCAGTTTTAATTAAAAAGAAAAGAACAAAAGTAACCCGACTAACTAACCTCGCTGGTATGCTCCTGGTTTGTATTAGCAGGTCAAGAGAGTCTCGGGGCCAGAAATGATTCTCAGTCAGACATCTTCTCAACACGCTGGTTACAAAATGTTGTGAGAAGAGACATTTTTCTGGCTTTTCCTGTCAAACGCAACAAGCAACATTGTAATCATGCACAGTTCATACGGTATGATTGGAGCTAAATACAAGCTGAGAAAAACTAACTATTTATAGCTGGAGTTACGGCCAACTTAAGATAAGTTGTGAAATCAATTTTATAACTGGGGCTGTCGACAACTGGGGAATTCTTGGGGCAAGACGATGTGAAAATGTCTGTATCCTAACGAGAAATCCAAGTTGTAAGTTATTGTATTCATTTTTGATTTCAATACGTTGCTTTCTCAAGCCATCATACAAATCACATGTACATCTCCCCTTTCCTATAACTAAAGAGTAGCTACTAATTCTTGATCGCCAGATTGTGAGGGCCGGGGAGGGAAAAAATGAGTCTTTGTTTTACTCTTGCTTGTCACAATTCATTGTCGTAAATGTCCATACCAAAGAAACGAAAGAGTATAGCTGTCTTCTACTAAACGTATCTAACAGTTATTTCCGTTGCTTTTGAATACTGAGTTTTGTATTGCTCCACACAAGATGTTCAAATGCCAAATTGTCGTAACAGCACCAGATCATACCATAACCAAGAGGTCATACAAAGCATCTTCGCTTGGTTATACTTACCACTGACGACTTTTTACCACTTTCTGTTGCATCGTCATGGATCTCAGCTTTTTCTAATGTAGAAATTCAAGTGAAAGAGTATAAATAAATCTACATCTATGCAGTCAAGTGTACTCTATAGGGATAGGCGTACTCTTTAGGGACAAGTGTGCTCTATGTGGACAAGTGTACTCTGTGTGGACAAGTGTACTATATGTGGACAAGTGTTCTCTATGTGGACAAGTGTACTCTATGTGGACAAGTGTACTATATGTGGACAAGTGTTCTCTATGTGGACAAGTGTACTCTATGTGGACAAGTGTACTATATGTGAACAAGTGTACTCTATGTGGACAAGTGTACTGTATGTGGACAAGTGTACTGTATGTGGACAAGTGTACACTATGTGGACAAGTGTACTGTATGTGGACAAGTGTACTGTATGTGGACAAGTGTACTCTATGTGGACAAGTGTACTCTATGTGGACAAGTGTACTCTATGTGGACAAGTGTACTCTGTGTACAAAAGTATACTATATGTGGTCAAGTGCACTCTTTGTGGACAAGTATACTATATGTGGTTAAGTGTACTCCATGTCTACAAATGTATACTATATGTGGACAAGTATACTCTGTGGGTCAAGTGTACTCTATGTGGACAAGTGTACTCTGAGGATAAGTGTGCTATACGCAGACAAGTGTACCTGTTTAGTAGTACTTACAACTCGTAAATAACTGGAGACCTGTGTTTGTAGTCTTGTACATGTATATAAGCCTCAGTTACTTTCGAGACATTCGTGATAGGACGTCTAGTTAGTAATACAAAACAAACAAACTAGTCACACCTTTTGCAGTCTTGTCACTAATGTAACGTTGTAGCTCTGACGAAAACAATTCAAGAGACGGTGTCTACAAAGAAGGAGATATACACGTGTTAAAGGTTTCTCGTTTCAAAATGCGTCTACACAACAAAAAAGTCAACAAGTGGCTCTATCAAACTTCTTAAAAACTAACACAACAGTTGTTTTGCCATAAAGTTTCAGCTGTGGGTCAAACAGGAAAGTGTAACTTTTCGTGACAAACGTCACTGTTTGTTTGTAGCAACACAAGAATTTCTGGTATAAAGAAAACCAAGAGGGGGTGGGTTGGGGGAGAGGAAACATGGCAAAAACGGGATACCGGTAAGTGGAGGTGGAGGTGGAGAGTTGACAGCTCAAACAAACAGAAAGTAGTAGCAACAAAAGAATGAAAGCAAGACATTTTCCTTTTCATAATTCCACTCATTAAACTGTTGGAAATTAGTTTGTGCAGCACAACTTTCTTGTAAGTTAAGGTCATTCCCCTGAAAAAAATCCGCTCGATAGATTTTTTTCAAACTTTGTCAATATATTGCCTATCATGATAGAATCTAAAACTGGACGTAATAAAAAAAGGGGCTGCCCGAACTCGTTTGAGAGCTATAACTAATCAAACTTACCCCCCTTAATGCCAAAAAGCAGATGTTTGGTTCTTGTTTTCAAATATTTGATGTATCTGCTTACTTCAAACAAGTAAGCCGTGTTTTCATTTGAAATATGTATATCCCAAGTTTTTATAGCAGTTTTAAGTTCAATCTTGGACTTTCGAGCAGGAAAGAACGCATAAACGATACAGTGGTTACTCACCTAAAAGGCGATGTTTTTGTGTTAATAAAAACGTTTTCAATTACATTTCAAGTTTCTCTTGATAGATTTTTAAAATTTTTTCAGGGATTTGAAATAATTAACCTGTCAATGAATTAAGCAAAAAAGAATTAGGGGGTCGCCGTGTTTGTTAAGGAGATATTGTGCATAATATCACTAAAATAGGCGTTTTTTGCTCATTTTCCGAGGGGAGCCTGGGGCGAGTTTTACCAAATGTCAATTTAACTTTATAATATTTGTCAAGGAACAACGAAATCTCTCAAAAATTATAATATTATCTTCATGCGCAGAAGAGCTGCGCAATGCAAAACAGTGGAATGACCTTAAAACGGAGACACACGAGTAATATATTTTTTCTTACAGCAACATGCACTACTCCCTTCATCATTCTCAACTAAGTAAATTGCTGAGTCAATTACACGCGCTGACTGGCTAAAAATCTCAGTTGACAAGCACTTGGTGAATGATGATCAGCAGCCAATGTATACTGAAAAGCTAACACATTGTCACCTTTTTTGGAGTCGTCAATTTCTTTAGGACATGTTCTTCAGCCGAGTCTTCAGACTCGATAGTCTTGCACCACTCCCTCAATTCCTATAATAGAATGTAAAAAGCAACTAAGGTTATTCTTTTCATTTATTTGTTTACAGCACTTCCGTCATGAATGATGATATGAGGAGGCACACAACAGAGCTAGGCTCTAAACTGGGCATGCGTCAAAACGTTGAAACAAAACGAAACAGAACAAGAAAGAAAAACAAACTGAATTTCAAAACGCACTAACAATTGATACGTTAATAGAAGTTCTCGAATTTAAGACACAGGCTAAATTGTTAAAAACGACAAATGTAATTAGAAACAACGTTTTGGTGGGAGAAGAACATTACGAGGAGTGCAGCATTTTGTGCGAGGATTTCTGGCCTTTTTTACGTTTGTATGTTGAATTGGTAGAGCCAATCATCAGATGGAAGTATTATATCTAAAGTTTACACAAGCAAGTTTCTTACGGGAATTATCGAAAAATCTTCCTCAGTGTTTCATATTTTCTTGCTCGTCAACGACGTAAAAAGAAATTGAATACAATGTTGTGTTGGAAATAAAAGACACAACGTTTTTGACAAGATGGAAACCTTCTGTTTTGTCACAACACTGACTTTGCTTTTGAGCTTTACGACCGCTCTATACGTACAGGTCCACGTGCCACTATGTTAGAATGTGAATAAGCATCAGAAATCACTTTAATTTGAAAAAAAAAATTGGAATTATTAATTTCTGAACCTTACCTGACCTGGCTTTGCTAATTTAGGTGTAATGAGCATACTGGGCTTCACGTTTCTCTCGCTGGAAAATCTGAAGATCAAAAAGCAACAAACTGTTATTCAGAAGCAATGTACACAGTATTATGTTCATCTTGTTCTAGAATGTTGAGTATGCTAAACGGAAGGGCATTAGTTTAAAATCGTCACCAGGGCCGTAGCTAGACTCAAAATTTAGGGAGGGCATTTGCCCTTCGTGCTTGACGCTAGTTACGACCCTATATAATCACCGCACTGTACTGAAAAAAATTACTCTTTAACAGGGTGTCAAACGCTTTAGGGGTCTGAAATTATAGGATTATAGGACACCATTACTCAAAAATATAGGAAAAAATCCACCAAAACTGCAAAAATATAGGACTCGTATATATTCCAAAAAAGATCCAAGTTAAGGTTCTTTATTTTTAAAATATATACATGTATCGTCTCAATATTGTCTTTGCCCCAGAATTTACAGTAACAAAATTAAGGGCCCAGTCAGGTACTTTTTGGGTTTCCCAAATGTCTTTCAAACTTGCAGTCAGTCCCTCTTTACTTATTAAAGACAATGACGACAGTCGTTTTTTTTTCTTGGGTCATTACAACGACATCACCTCAATAACAAATA
>JAOEJI010385195.1:6376-17378 GCA_025448255.1 Umimayanthus chanpuru
CTAGCTCGTTGCCAAACCGGAACTTCCTTTTGTGTCTTTGTACGTGAGCAGACTGCGGTTTGTATCCACACGTTGACTGTATGCCAACAGAACCAACATCCACCAATCAAGTCATAAAAGCAAAAATAGTAATCTTCTAACGCGTGTTAATGCCAAAATGTTCGAGTGAGTTTTGATCCGCACTGAAAGTGACCGAGCTACGCGCGGCAGAAATCTAGCACTTTACTGATAGGCCGGTCAGAACAGAGCACTCACCTTCAAAGTTCGTTGAGATTTCTCAGCGCTTTACCACATCTTTTCGTGAGAATGTCAGAAGGAACATGGCTCCCTCTGGCCGGGTCGCACTGGGTCAGACAGTCGCGTGCATGCAGACAACTTAATGGCTACGTCCAGCACTAACGTTTAACTTTAAAAGATAGATAGACAGACTTCCAGGTGCCTAGACTAATAGATTATCAGTTTACGATATGTCATTTAACTTGATTAGGACAATGTTTTTCAAAGGAACATGAAAAACATTCAATAAGTTTCGAAATCAAACCAAGAAGTTGTATGAAAGTTGAAACAAATTTTACAGACCAGTTTTATTTTTATTTGCCAATTTAATGGTTTCAATAAGGGTGGAATTTGCATGTAACAAACTTTACTCGGCGATCGATAAAAAACTGAATTTGAAGTCATAAATCTGTTGGTAGCTATGAATTATTAAACTGAAGATCCAAACCGAAGGCGCGTTAAACCACAAGGATGCTACTCCTAGTCCACGTGCACGTGGTAAGCACGCTATGAAACCTTAAAACTAAGGCACTTCAGGAGTAAAAACTAGCCAGGTCAAGCTATCTCAGAAGTCGTTTTCCTGGCTAAGGCAGTTTCTTCATATGCGCAAACACCACCCACTCTTCAGTTCGTTGACTCCAAACGGCAGATCATTGAGTTCACCTGTTAGAATTCGCCAGAACGAAGCGAAATTTCTGTTCTTGTATCAAGTTCCCTCACCGTTCACAACCAAAGTTGCCCATCTGCTGTTCTCCCATCATCACAAATCGTAAGTCAACTACGAGCACTGCCTTTTGAACCTTTCACAAATTCTGCGCGCGTGAAATTTTTAAAAACAATTTTAAAAAAAACCGTTATCTTTACTTGGAGTCATGTAGACGAACGGTGAAAGACAACACTGTTAGAACATAATTGAAATGTCTAAGATAACAGTTTGTGTATTATCTCAGTTACTGGATGTGTGTTAATCTACCAGATCATACCCATCAATCCAATTGTTAAAAATCAAGACCAAAGGCTTTATAAAGGTATTTGAAAGACTGAATTCCACGGGACTGATTCGACCGAAAACTCAACATATACCAACAGCTTGTCGTTGTGCTTGCTCCTGTTTTTAAAAGTCATGAAAGAAAAATATCTGAAGCTGAAAATAAAACAAAACTTCATCATCTTCTTAGCCACTGAAGCTCCCTCCGACGAGAAAGAAGCTCAAGAATGTTGGGCTAAGACACCCCAGGGCCTGCATGCCCGTTACTGGAGGTTCTTGAGTTTCTCGAAAATTGTTTGCCTTTAAACTTGTAATTTGGAGAAAAGCTTTGCTCAAAGTATATTAACGATTTGAAATCTGACCTCTTACTGCTGAATTCCCCTCAAGCTAATGACTCAGTGGCAAAATTCTTAAATTAACCGCGATCAGTCTAAAAATGTGACTGACACCAACTTGGAATCGAATTCGAAATGGGGATTTGCTCGGGCAGGAAGGCGTTTTCTCTCTTTGCCTTACCCGGCATGGCCACATCTGAAGTTCAACTGACATGATTTGTCTAGAATAAGTTCACGATAAGTGAGAACTCACTCTGATCGAATTTAACGTTGTTCGATTGATCCTAATTTTAACAAGCAAGAAACAGTCGATACTCGAAAGGAAAGCTGTCGTAACAGCGGGGGCATTTTGTTCTTTCTTAAACGAAGTCTGTGGCCATGTGTTAAGTCAGCAGCTGCGCAGTCGCAGTTACTGTCTTGGTTGCCTACACTAGAAACACTGTAAAAAATTGTGTTTGGTGTTACAAAACCACGCCAACTTTCACTATTTTTGCATTTGTGACTCACAATTGCATTGCAGCGAGTCTGAATAGTATCGAACTACAAGAACAGAGTTCTGACTTCCAGTTCCAGAATTGGAATCAGAGTCAGTGAGTCCTCAAACACTTGTATCGCAAGATCAAACAGGGGTGTACACTGGACTTCTAAATATTAGTTATCACATTTACCTGACTCTTTTTTTCAATAAAAACCTTTTCAGAAGAACGTGAAAATTAGATGTTTTTAGAAAAAAAAGTGTATGTTCCGGGATATGTTATAGAGTATCGTAAAGGTTCTTAACAAAGGTATAACTTAACAATAACATCAATTAACTAAGGTAAAGAATTGCTAAAGAGATTTTTTAGTTTCCTTTTAAAGTAAATGTAAGTAGCCATTTCCAAAAAAGCCGGATTGCTTTCCCTAAGAATCCGAATACACTAACCATTACAGAACAGTCTAATAGCTTTATATCGGATCACGGGCTTAGGACAACACGCGATGATCAGATCAGACCGGAACTCAACGAGTCACCGATTTGAGCAATGAAGACTTTTTTTCAAGAAGTGCCACTCGCTTCCTTCTATTTGTTTCAAAATCCATTCGCTATTTAACATTTTACAGAAGCCGTCCTAACAAAAGACAGTGATTTTGATCAGCGCCGACTGTTAATTTCCGCGAAAAAAGCCCAACAACTGAATGAATGTAACGTCACCTAAAGCTAGCGTATATTATCAAAGATAACTGATTTAGAAATTACTGACTCCGGTAATGTAAAATTTTCACTGCCGGCGGTTTCCTTTTAATGATTTTAACAAGGTCTAAATATATGTTTTTAAGCTGTTTTTCTATTGAATAAGTAATGTTATCAACTGGAAACTTGTTGAAAATGTATAGTAGTAGGTATAAAAGCAGATTACATCTTGGGGTCCATTAAATTACCTAGACGACTTTGCTAAAAATACGGTGTAGATCAGTGAAATTAAAAGATCTCACAGATAATATGCTTTTCAATTTGTTGAAGCTAAAGTAAGCTCTCGATCCTGCAAATGAATGACGCTGCAGATACACTCAAATACAAAACCTTTTCTAGTGTTAACCGAAAAACTTACGGCAATCAAACAATTGCGGAGTTAATTTTGCTATTTTGAGAGTAAAGGGAAAGTTTACAATGGTTTACACGTTCGCTCCTCGCTCACAATGTCTGGCAGATGGTATTTTCTCATATGACAATTACTGTTCTGTCACAAGGCCTCACAAGGAGAATTGCCACTAATGGGTTCGAGAGGAAACTTCAACAATTGTTGACAGGTAACACTCTTGCAGATGTTCGCCTTCCCTTCTGGCTGGTTTTAAAAGAACCCAACTAGCGCGGATCATTAGCACGACATGAAGATAACAAGTTTTCGGGGTTGTTATCGGCCTGAAATTTCATGCAGTATATTTTCCCTTTAGTTTTAACTAATTTCTTGATACAGTTATGAGTTTTCAATTGTACACTGATTGGAAATCGCCACGTTGCAATAATCTATTGACAACAGCACAAGAAGCTTCAAAACGCCGGAACATTTTTCTCCTTTCGATTTTCACTACACTGTGGCCAAAGCGGGTACAATCGCAACAAACCTGACAGATATCTAGAATTTTATCTAAATGAAGCACTGTATGCCACTATTGCTGTTTTAATAAAGTTAAGTCCTTATTCAATTACACCTCAAGTCTAGTGGCAAAATTCTCTCTCATGATTGGCTACTTTGCCAATTTTTTCGATGTTTGTTCTGCAGCGCTTTATTGAGGTTTCAGTCGAGAGTGAAGTGCTGATAACAGCACGCGAAACACCTGACGGTAGTGGATTCAACAAGTCATTCTCAAATCATCACAGCGGAGGCAAGGTTGACACAGCAGGGAAGCCAATCCATTGCTTTCGATTTATACAATCTGCCTCGTGTCTCTGCAGCTGGAGACTTCGAGTCGGATGTAAATATTCAGAATCTCTCTTTGCGACTGCACGCCAAAGAGTTGTCTCGTTTGTGGAGCGACTTCCTCTTCAGTATAATCTATAACTTGCCTTAAAGTTAAACCACTGGAAAACGAAACAAGAAACAGCTGAGGAGGAAAACTCACTAACACTTTCTGGTAAGAAAATCGTATAAATTGGATTTATTTTTGTTACTGGAAAGAATGGCTTTTTATAAATATCTTTGATGAAAATTTTAGCTGTTATTCTTATACGAACCGATTTCAAACACCGCGCGGCAAGGAAAACTCATCATAGTTTACACGTGTTGTTCCACAGTGCTGTCAATTTCTCGAACTGGAAAAAATAATTTCAAACCAAGATTATGAGAACATGAACATAATTTAAAAAGAATGTGACAAACATCAAAGTTGTTTCCTGTTTGAAATGAATTTTTAATAAGAAACTCAGTACTCTAGTCAGTCAGTTTTTGGCCCATTGTTAGCAGTCTTTGTGCTAGTATTACAGTTAAAGGGGGGAAAATCTCAGCAAAGCACGAACGATCCCACGTATTTTTCCTCTCAAGTTTATCAGCTACCTTTATTAAATTCAGAAGTGATGCTAATAGCTCAAAAACTTAACTTCAGAAGGCTGGGGATTTTGTTTCCACTTTTGGGCGGGAACATCGACAGCATTTTAGTTACTTTTCATTCTGTCCCCCGTATTAAAAAGCGGATTTAGCGAATCTAATCATCAGTTTATATTCTAACACAGAAGATCACGTTTAAATATGAAGAAAGTGGCTACAGTTCTCGTTGGACTCTCAACCAGTGGTATCGTATTTGTAATAGTGGTGACAAATTACAATGAATCTCATTATTTGGTACAGTTTTTTAAAGCCATCGTTGTTTGCATAATATCGATCATGTCATCGATATTGTTTTGTAAACTTCACACTCCTGCAATTTGACAATATATTTTATTATACCATATTATAGATATATTATATAATAAGAACAAATAAACTGAATTGAACTGCTGAATATAATAATAGCCGGAAGTTGATTTAAATAACTGTAAAATAATTGAAGCCCTGTATTGATCTATGTTTGGGTGATGACTCAAGACTGTAATTGAAATGGCATGATAAGCTATTTTGGCCCCTCAACTGATATTTGACTTTATAATGAGCCGGTTTATCACAAAATCGTTTCAGGTAGGTCCAAATAGCTGGCTTATAATAAATAGAAAAGGGAGTTTTCGAAAACTTCTAACGCACGCTGGAATTTGGCCACAAAGACTCGGATACCTGTAGTTGCTCAAATTGGCTTCAGCAGGAAATGGGGGTTGACCATGCCTATTCTTTCTCCGATAGTACAGTGATCTCTTCTTTATTTTTGCTCTGACGGATTATCAGGGAAAATGAAATAGTTTGTGACACTGCAAAGGAATAAACCTGCCACGCTGATCATTACTGCTGACTGTGCACCTGAACCAGGTCTTTTGTTGAGCTCTCCTGAACACAAGTAAGTCCAACAAACATGTATAGTTTTCATTAACACCTTGAAGCTCCTGCACGAGTTATAATCTGACAATAATTCTTCCATTGGGCGCAACTCTGTCAAGACTATACAATCCTCAATATTCGCCGGTGTCGGTGGTCCGAGGCAAATTCTTCTCCGACCAATGTTAATCTCCCGAAGGAGACTCACAAAAAAACATTCGTTGTTGTTTTTGTATAACAAAGCCGTGAAATATTTGCCATTGAATAGCTGCTTGTCATAGCTGTAGTATTAAAACAAAAAATGTTTAATAGGGTTTTCCTGTGAGCGGAAAAGATGACGCGCTCAGAGGGGTTGAGATATTGCATCCGGAACAAAACATGTATTTTAATGATTGAAAGCAACAAATTGTCATCATTTTTGAATTACTTCGCGATAGCCAGTTTCCACAGAAAGCATGTGTATTAACAATATTGTTTATAAAATATTTTTATTGCTTTAGGAGGCAAAGGAACTTATCTTAGTGGATATTGGCGCTCAACAAAATCAAAGATTTTCATCGGCATTCTTATTCGAAGCCACAAATCTTTACACAGGAAACCAGAATTTTAAAAGTTTTCAGGATATTGGCTTGCAACTCACGATAAAATGGAAAAGACGTTCACTGACAAAGGATACCACTTCACGTGTAGCTTGTGACCTTGGATTTGGAAAGTCGAAGACCTGGGCGATTTGAAGTTGACCATTACTGTCAGGCTAACCTATAATTGCCCTCGCACTTGGGCCCCAAACCAAACAGTGGTAGTCCGTAATTTCAGTACATTTAAGTGTCCCACCTGATTCGATATTTAGACTTCGAAGTTCTCAACACAAAAGGCAGGAAATTGAAGTGCGTAGAGCTTGGGGCATTCCTTAACCCCTAACCCTCCGTAAAGTGGCCAATATGCGATTCGGATTCAGTCTCTTTGTTTTACAACCGTGTAAGCGAAACCAATGTCTTTTCTCTGACCACACCGTTACTGAGCCCATGATTGAAGCATTTTTTATGTCAGCTATGCCCCCTCAATTAGCTTAAGTTATTTCCCAAAAATAAGAATAGACAATTACAAGACGAAGTTTGTAACTGCTTGCAAGTGGCTGCCGTGACAGTTTTTCGTGCTGCCTCCCCTCTTAGGAGTGACTATTGACCCTGTGTCACCTCCCCTCAGTTCTAATTCGCCCACAGGTCTCTGTCAAGTTAAGTAACTTTTACATTCGCTCACGTTTCATTCACTCACGCTCTTCAGTCTTTTGTTTTTCTCTTGTCATAAAACGTAAAAAATGATTTTTCAGTCACAGATTTACAGATCGTCTTCTCACCTGTGGTTTTAGACAGCTTTTTAGTCCTCGAGTATGTTGACAGACTTGAGTATGTTTTTGAAAAAAACAACACACGGCCATATTTTTATTATTTACGATTTCGTGAAAATATAATAATAAAGTGTTTACGATTTAGGAGACTTGCAGTCTACCTCCAGGCGAACCGCATAACTGTTATAAGAATTCTTTTGTTGTGGAAAGTAATTTTGTCTAATTTAGACAACACAGCAAACTGATGAGATGGGCGAAATCTCTCGTTATTGTTTGCTCACTAATTTCTCGACGACTTTGATCCATTTGTAGTGTCAATAAGTTGGAGATGGCGAGGCCGGACTTCACGCCTCCTCCCGATAAAACTAAATAAAGTGCATTGATTGTACTCTCGGGCCATTGAACAACTGTGTGTTGAACTAGGGAAGATTTACGACCAAGATGATATCTCGCAATCATCCCAGCACATTTTTGTTTCTTTCGAGTTCCATAGTTTTTGATGACACAAGCCATCAAGTGCAAATAAAATAGATGTTTGAGAACGGGCTTATAACGGCCTCTGATTGGCTATTGTTTAGGAAGTATTTTGCATTTTACATTTCGAGAGAAGGATTTCAGTTACTTGAGTCCACTCTGATTATTAATTCTTCGGAGAGTCTCTCGACGAGGCGTAGTTTAACAGCTAGAAAAACAACTTAAAGAACAACAACATCTCATGGAGAGAGATTATAATACTGAGGGATTTTGAGGCTTTGCAATCCACAGTCTCGAAGAGTTGTTCTGCCATGCCAGGGATGAAAATGTGTTGATATTTTGGAATGCATGCAACTTGATGCATTTGATTGGATTACGCATTAATTAACGTCAAAAGCTGTCAATCATCTCAAAGAATAGTTTGTATTGATTTTACAGTTCAACAGTCACAGTCGCACGTTTTGTGTGCGGCTTCGGTGCTGTCGAGAGTTTTATGATCGTTTATCCTCCATGTCACAAGTGAGACGCGCTTGTGCTCATAAGAACCGCACTGCACTCCTGGCCGGCAAGCAGTGAGCTAACTATGAGTTTCGACTCAAAAACAGCCCAAATGCCCCAGGTAGGACCGTACAGAAGGCACACTACTGGGGCCGGGGTGGTCTGAGAAGTCGGTCGCTTTCTTCTCCCATCTCTCTTCTCCCCGTCCCGCTAAACAACGTGGAATTAACGGTAGGTTTTCTTGTGTTTCAGAGTATGGTCGCCCACGATGAAGACACGACGAAGGCCTGCAACAACTGTGGAGACATGTGTCCTGGATTTTCTGCACATTACTGGCGGTAAGTGTTCATTTGCTTGCGACTTTGCGGAAGGCTCGGCTCTGTGTGAATCGAGTAAAGACACAGGTATTGAGTGGTCCGTTTGGGGAACCAGCACGAAAACACGAACAACACAAAAACGTGAAACCGTCAACAGATCTGCAGTTTGGGCAAGGGGATGTTTCTGTGGCGTTTACTCTGCGATAAGGATCTTCTAGTGAGAGCCGCGCTGGGAGACGTGTCTCAAATACTGGATTGTGGTCGGGACCATCGCTTGGAACTGGGTACATCATTACTGCGTTTGAAGGATCACCATAAAATTATGGCATAACAAAGACATTCATTTGCTTCCTGGAATTATCAAGAAGCCACCGATGATGTAGTAGACTTTACTGTAAACAAAGCTCAATATCAACTCGTCTCCTTCAGACCTGGCTTTGTTCTTTTTTAGGACTTCTTAACGCAAAGACTACTCCACTTCACGGGATGCAGCTTTACAGAGCTCAGCCCCCTAATTCGTAATAGCCTCTTCACTACTGAGAAAGTAGCATTAATTGTGTCTCTGGTTCTGAGGGAAAAAAATCAGTGATCTCGTTTATTTGTCATTTGTTTTTTGCACTCGCGAGTGCTCAGGAATTCAGGAGTTAAGCAAAGGTCGCGGCAGATAGCTCTCGAAGGCTCAATTGTTGTTTGGATAGCAGTGATAAAGCTGAAAACTGCTCGGTGACTGTGGACAATGAATTTGTCACATAATACAAAAGTTTCGGTCTGATCTATGACGAGGTCTCCGCGAATGGAACAAATACAAAGAATGGTGGTGTGATTAATTAGTTTCGGTTTTGTTTCTTAAGAGGCGTTCTTTAAAGAGAAACTCCTTCATCAAGGTTTGACTCGGGAGCCTTCTTGTCTAGTGGACTATTCCGTCCAAATGGTGATTGAACTTTCTTATCTGTTGCTTGATAACTAATTGCGAAGAAGTTCTGATAGCCAGAGATTGCTAGGAATGCCGATGAACTGAAAACCACGCATGCTACGGGAAAACCAAAGGATGTCTTCGTGGTTTTGACACCAACTGTGACATCGAAGCAACCCTTATCCGACTTTTTTTAGCGCTCCTCGAGTCGTTTTGGTCACTCTTTAATCTTTTAACTACACTAAGCGTATGGATACGTCTCCAAACACGTTCTTAGCGAACAGTAATTTTAAACGGCGCCTTGTTTTTCGGCCTGGCCTTTTTCACCCGGAAACTGCGGGATTTGGTGCCGATAACTATCTGCGGTCTCGGAACACTTTGATTTGGGAAAAAATTGGGAGCCATTTCCGACCAGTGTGCGGAAAGCAAAGAATGGAGCTGAAAAACAACATATTTACCAACCATGTAGTTAATATACCACGATATTTTTTGAGAAGTGCTGTGATGTTTCGCTAACCTCGAGAGATTTGTTTTCCTTGATTTTCACTTTGTTGACAGCTCAGGAATCGCTTAACAGTCAATCATCAGGTTTTCACAGCAGAAATAATCAATTCAACAGAACAAGGGCCAATTTAAAGTCATCGTTTACTGGTTCTGATATCTTACCAAGTTACTTTTCTGCTAATTTTTAAAATTTGTCTTGTTCAAGTTTCAATTTCTTTTTGATTATATTTCTGATCCTCCATTTAAGATAGCTAAGCCTCAATTCACGAAAGTAAATCGCGGATTGCAAGGTTGAGCCTAATTAATCTGCATGTGTTGAAAGTAAAATAGGGTCAAACTATGCGTCTCAATAGAACGGTATCCATTTCTTCACCCTGCGGAAAACATAGACGGATTCCTTATGCCAACTAATTTGCGTGATTCTTCGAAATGCTCTTGAAGGGTATCGAGGGAAGCGTTGAAGGGCCGACTGCATACCCCAAACTCTATCAAATTAGAGTTTGAAATTCCATTTGACAAAAAAAATTGACATCGCCGAGCGTTCCCGAGCCCGTAATTAACAGCACTCTTCAATACGTGTCACAGTTGTTTCACTGCTCAAATGAAGTGATGGCACACTTTTCTATGACATGCAGAGTGCATTCTATTGATGCATATTTCACTCAATGAGTTAAAACGACGGTAAACCACAAGAAGATTTATTACAAGTAACAGTTTTAATGAAGACTTGCCATACAGAACACGTGGGCATGTCGCCACACAAACAGTGTACAGTTGTCCCCCAATCCACATTTTATGACAAGCGATCTGTCGCTGTTGTTTTCAATTACTTGTATTACATAGCTGGTTCATCCAGTCGAGATGTAATGTCAAACACGGGAACATTTTCAAGAAAGTGAGGTGCATTTTGGAAAGCTTAAGTGCTTGAAACCCCGTTTCCGCCTCTTTTGTTGCATTGTTTGAAAGAAAATCAATTGAAAACATAATCGGTATCTTCAACAAACATAATTAAAAACAGTGAAACTAATTTCGTCTAACCAAAGTCGTAATATTTTAAAGAAATTCTTTGTTGATTTGAATAATCAAGATTTCTGGTAGCTCGGGTTACTTCCAATATTCTTTTCAGCAACAGTTTGCTAGAAACACAACATATCATTTTCAATTAAAATAAATTAAATCTGTGAATAGTTAAATTGTGTTTCGCGACAAAAGGAATAGGATGTAGCAAAATGGTAGCAAATTAAAAATTATCTCGGAGAAGGGCAGGTTTATTTACACGGCTAACAATTGCTTTACACTTCTGATAATTGGTTTTTCTGATACTAAAGCGATTACGTTAAACCTGCTGACTCAGTTTCCATTCAAATAGCGAGTGCAATTTGATACCTATCGCTGGCTTTGTTTTGCTATG
>JAOEJI010385196.1:0-10350 GCA_025448255.1 Umimayanthus chanpuru
GATCCAGAACAACAAGAAGAGTCCCCTGCGATGCCAGGAATGTAGACTTTGACATCGCGTCTGCCGAGGGAGCCATTCAATAACTCTCTGTTTAATAATTGTTTCATGGAATTCAATGTTAATTGAATTAGTTTTACGAACTCAATTTATTTTATGAACTCGAATTTTTATGGACTGGAATCTTTTTTATTTGAAAAAATTTTTTATACATAATAATTTTTAAACAAATGATTGATTGTAATTTCTTAGCATCTTTTTATCCATGTATTACAAAAAATCATTATTATTTAAAAAGTTGATCAATATAGTTATTATTACTATTATTATTATTATTACTACTATTATGACAAGTTAGCATGTAGCGCTAAAGGCGGTTTATTCGTTTAATCCTGGGTTGTTTTGGTAAACGGAACTATTTTTCTATATCCCACTATTGATTTTTATCTTCCGCACAAAATCCTACTACTGATACTAATACTTTATTCAAAACACGGGAAACCATCAGTCAATTACACAATGCTACCTTAAAAAACAAAGAAAAGTAGTTAAAAATGTTTAGCTGCTGTTTTGCATGATTTGCGTGCGGGAATCCGATATTTGGTAAGATTGGTTTACTTCCCTTTTGCGCCACCCTAATTAAAACTGCGTTTTGAATAACTGATACGTAGCCTAGGTATGCTTTATATACTCTGAATGTTTCGTAAATTATATTCGTGGCTACTGTAGCCTGGGTAGCTGGTGGTTTCGTGTGCTTTCCGAGCGAGCGAAGAGCGGCGAGTTTTCGATAAATATAAATGTCCGGCCCAGTTTCTCGCACGGACATTTATCGAAAACTCGCCGCTCTTCGCTCGCTCGGAAAGCGCACAAAACTTCCAGCTGCTCAGGCTATAGCTACTAGGAAGGAATAGACTATGTAGGTATTCATGGACTTTTCCGCGTGTGATCTGAAATTTGTGAGAAAAGGAACAGGAGCATTGAGTGTTTTTGAGATGTCGGTAAACGTTAAGACTGGCTTGCATTTTATGTCGCGTTCTTTTTATTCAACAACACGGACGAAACACGGGGGGAGGGTAGGCCGCCTTGGCTCCAAGTTCCCTTTTCATGTAACCGATAGTTTGAACTTTGAAACAATCAGCAAAAATTTGGAGGATAAAATTGAATTTTAAAGTGATTGACTTGCGTTTACGCCTTACATTTGGATAACAACAAATGTCACCAATGCTGACAAAGGTAACGGAACTATTCATAGAAGTGGCTCGCACAACTTGGAGTGGGAATTTTAATTTTGTTATCATTATCCACTGAAACTAAAACTGAAAATGAAACACAAAAAATTTTTGTTTACAGTTTTGTACAAAAGTCGCACATTTATTTGAAATATCATGTAGCGTAGATTACTGAAATTATCAATTCTATGTGATTTATGATAACCCAAATAGGATTGTGGTTTCCAGAAAATCTGAAAACAAAAACACCGGATGTGAACCACAGTCCGGAAGGACGGACCAGCCCTAAGTCATTGTCACGATTCCTTCCTGATCGACTACACACAGGTCTCGTAAATAACAGAGTGATTGGGTTTTTACTTACAGTTACACGGGAGCTTTGTTCTATATCCATATGGATACTTGACCGATTTTGTAATTTTATTATTGTTAATTATTATTATTATTGTTGTTGTTGTTGTTGTTGTTGTTGTCAGTTAAATGTGTTCAAAGTTGCTTCGCAAAGTGCTTAACAATATTATATTTATGGGTAAAAGATATTAATTTTGTAAAACCCTATTTTCATGTTTTTGTTCATTATCTTTTTTGCGACATCTTTGTGTTTTGGCTGAGAAGGAAGTCCTTTTACACCTTCTAACATGAAGGATCATAAAACGTTTCGTTAAAATGCAGTGGAAAGGGGAGCGCAGACGGAACCTGTAGTTTGTAAGTAACCATTTTTGTCTGGTTAGGTCCTAACATATCGAGTGAACCTCGTTTTGTAAATGGTGCGACATACTAAGACGTAGGTATGTGCATATGTGTCACGGTTAATACAATCTTGTGTTACACTATTGTTTAAAATCAGCATTAGAGGCCAAAAAGTTGACTACGTGTCTCCAAAAAATAATACGTTGTCGGTACTCGGTTTTCTGTTTTGATCTTGCTCTCTTAAATGTTCTGTTATTGTATTCATCAAAATAACTTCTTCCTCTAATATGCTCCGCACACAAAAAAGCGGAACATTCGAATAAGCGCTGCCTTTGATTTTGCGCCGCCTTAAAAGATGTGCTGCCATCGAACAAGCGCCGCCTTTGGAAACATTTTATCTTCAAATATTCTCCACCCTCAAATACCTTAAATAAGCTTCGCGCTTAAAATAGCGCCACCCTTGAACAAATGCCGAACTTCGATTAACGCTCTACTCGAATAAGCGGTGCTCATGATTAAGCAATGCCTTTTACCAAGCGCCTTCCGCGAACATACACCACCCTTGAAAAAGCGCCGGTTGCCTTTGAATGGGCGATGACCTCGATTGAACGCCTCCCAAGAAATTTCACCGCTCTTGAAATAACGCTGTTCTTGAATATACGGCGTCCGTAAATAAGCACTGCCATCTTTTGGCGCCGCACTTGGTTTAGCGCTTTACTCGGATAAGCGCCGCTCTCGAATTAGTGCCTTACTCGAATAAGCGCTGATTTAGACTATTTGCTGCACTAGACTTGGCGCCGCAATTGAAAAAGCGGCACACTCGAAAAAGTGCCGTTTTCGATTGAGCGCCTCCCATGAATTTACGCCGCCTTCAAATAAGTAACGGCCTTGGACAGTTGCCACCCTAGCCGAATAAGCACGGCATTCATTTAAGCACCGCACTTAAACAAGTGGTGCTCTCGAATATGCGCTGTTTTCGAATGAGTGCTTGGAAGAGATTGAGAGACTCCTTTGAGTATACACCACCCTCGAAATAAGCACCTCCCTTTATAATACTAGTAAGCGCCGCTTGCCGTTGAGCACCTCCATGCCTTGAATATACCTCACATTCTGATAAGCGCCGCCCTACAATGCTCGTCATATTTGAATGAGCGTCTCCTGTTTTTGAACAAGCGTCGCTCCATCGAATAAGTACCACCTTTATTTAAACGCGCCCTCGCATAGTCGCCACTGTAAAAAATAGTTGTTTATTTTTCAATGCTCTCAAATGAACACTTCCCAAGAATTTTAGCTGCCCTCAAATAAACGCCGCACTCAAAAATGCGCCGGACTCAAACAAGTGTTGCATTTGAACAATCGCCGTAGTTAAAGAGGCGCATCGCCCTTCACAAACAACACAGTATAGCGTTTATGCAAGTACTTGAGCGGCGCTTACTCAGTGTCAAATCATAAGTCGAAAACAATACAATCCCTTCCTACAGCTATCGGACATTTGTTTTTATGGACAGTTGAAATTTATATTAAAATGAAATGCAACAGGGCGTTTTATCTAGATTCAACCATCTGCTAACACAATAAATACAGATAAAAAGAAGACAAAAGGCTGAAAGACCCCAATGACGTCACCATCAATTTGAGGGTGCGGCCGAAAACCAGTTCTTTTCAAATATAGAATATCTGGACCTCACTTAAATCCTGATCTTCGGAAAATAATTACAAACTTATCAAGTACAAAATGCGATTGGTGTTAACTACAAACACCACAATATCTGAACAGTTAACGTGGACAAATACTAGTCTATTGCTACAGTTTTAATGATATGCTATACTTCTGGTCGGTTAATTATCAGCTGAATAGAACAAGGCGAATCAGTTGAACTCCTAAATTTGAATAATGAAGCTCTAGGCCCTATGTATTAGTTCAGTGACGGGAACCGTTGCAATTTTGCGAGTGGGTGTTAACATTTTACTTATATAAAACTTCGAACTGAACTAAGTCACGTTTCCAGTACTTAAATGTACAATATTTTAAGGTCGGAACCTCAGTGACAGCTAGTGACAGAGCTAGACATGAAGTTACAGTTTCCCTTTTACCAGTTTCATCGATATTTCTCATTAAAGCATTTTGAAACTTACATGTATTCAACAACAGCATTATACAAGATTAGTAATGAGGTAACAAGATTGTCTCTGACTTAAAAACTAGTAAAACTGCAAGATAAAAAATAGAGATGAAACGTTTTTCCAAATTGTTCGACAGATGCTTGTTCTCTACAAACAAACTTTAAAGGATGATGTATACATGAATCTATTAATCGAACAAGCAACAATTTCTCCTTTTTGTTTCTTGTTTAGTTGTCGCAATCGCACCATCAAAGTTCTCCAAACGTGACTCGGCAACAGCAATTTTTTTCAAAAGAAAGACATGGATTTATTTTGACGTCAGCGTCATGTCCGCAGAGTTAATGGATTGCATAATGTAGTATTCGTTGTAGGAACAATATACACTTGACGCTCGAAAATCTACAATAGTTAGCGGAAGTTTCAATATTCACCGGGTATTTGCATGCCTTTAGTTTAGAATTAGTTTTTTTCCTCAGAACTTGCAGAGTTGACTATAGATCGATATCCCTTGCAGATGCAGTCAACGAACATATTGTTATTTTTTTGAATTACAACATATGGTTGCCTGTAAGTGTACAGGCGGCGTTTTATGGTCAGGAAACAAAGCCATTTAGACGCGGCAGTGACGGCGACTGTCTCGAAAATTATTCAAACCAGTGGGCTCTAAAGCGGTTTACCGGTCCAATACGGTGAGGTCAGCAAGTGAATGTTTAAGACAAACCATTATTCTATCAAGCGATAATTGCAGCAACAAAATGCTAACTTCGTGACACCGCCACACTCAAGGTGTATATTACAAACTCTCAAGCAAGAACGAAGAATGGCTTTGCCGGATAATTTGTTTCGGTTTATCTTCATCTCGTATTTTGTTGGATTGACTACGATTAAAGGTACGTTTTTAGTTTGTAGATTGTTAATACTAGTTTAAATCCGGTTTCTAAACATCCAATAAAGATTGACGCTTGCCTTTTAACCTTCGATTTTATAAGTTTATCACAAGTTTAAGTTAACACAGCAGAGTGTAATTGATAAAATGAACCGTTATTGAGCATATTTCGTTTACTGTTAGATCATGTTAAGTTGTTAAAAACGAAGCTTCCAAAAGTGGCATGATGATGTGCACAGTTGTCAGAATATGAACAAAGAACACGATAATATTAATCTCTAACGTTGCAAGATGATTAATCCAACTGTTTCATGAACTTAAAGTTGACTAGGGGCTGACAGTCATTCAAACTCAAGAAGACAGCGCCTGTTTCATTACCTTATCTTTATCTCTATTGCCTGCACTATCAGTATCAAGTAGTTATAATATATGAAAGTATTTGTGGTAATAATGTGGACGATATCTTTGTAGTTCACAGAACCTTGTCCTGTAGTAGATTAAACTTGTTTTGTACTTTATGGAACCAAATGTGCGTAGGATGCCAAATTATCAAATATTTTGTAACTAATCGATCTTTCTACAGACATTGCTTTAATAATTCTATCATAATTATACTCAAAATATAATTCATTGTGTAAAAGCGCCACAGCATGGAGCAATGTATTAAAGGTCATATCTTATTGTTCTAATTATTGTTGTTATTATTATTAGTAGAACTAGTAGTATTAGTGGTAACAGTAGTAGTAGTAGTAGTAGTAGTAATAGCAATATTAAAACTTTCATCGCTATTAAATAAGAGATTTAAAATAGAAGAAGCTCAAGCTATTAATGCCAACAGCGCAAGAAAACACTTAACTTATCTGTCGACAAAACATGCATCTAATATCAAAACGTAGCTCTTCATTAAAATATAAATGGAAATGAACAACACGGAAAAAGTTTTCTACCATTAAATATACCAGCTAATGTAAAATAGGTTCAAGTTTACGTGTTGTTTTCAATGAAGAGTTTTTATAAAAAATTACAAAGGGCAAAATTTACCGAACTTTTAAAATCAACTAAAGCAATCTCTATAACAAATTCTCGAAACTCTTAAGTTCTCTTTTGAAAATGCTTCCACACACTAACATTCGGTTAAAAGATAAAGACATTGCAATGGAAAGCTAGTTTGGTCTGCTAACCACTTCACGGTTTGTCACTTGTAGTCCCCTTATGGCAGTACTATATTATTGTTATTATTATTATTATTATTACTATTATTGTTATTATTTGTACTAGTAGAAGTATTAGTTATTGATTAAGTATTGATTTTATAATTTTAGGATTCAACCAAATACTACAAATATTTCTGGTTGTAAACAAGTGACAGCTAGGATCATCGAACATAGGATCTAATCTAGTCGGATAATCTGCATACGACAGAGCTCGTCACGACAGATACAGCTCTGGTGTTATTTTTTTTAAAACCTTTTATCATATGTATTGAATTTCATTAGTTTTATTTAATTATATAGCATCTCGGTAAAAGGTCGAATCTGTTCTTAAAGTTGGGTTTTTCTCTTTCCTTTGCCTTGTTGTTCCGCAGGAAAGACTGTTGCGGAATTGGATGACACTGCGTCATTGCGTTTGCTGTTGTTTTGTAGTATTTTCACTTAAAATTCCTTTTTCATAGTCATCGAGGTTGTTAGATCACACTCTACAAATACCTATGATTACAGAACCATAAAAAAGCCACACAAATGATTCAAAAAATGAATGACCGAAACGAAATAGTAGTAATAATTCTAGTACTGATAATAGTAATAATAATAGTGAGAATAGTGTTAAGTGAATTGCTAATTTAAAAATCATTACCTTTAAACATAGAATTCAGATTTCAATTATTAATGATTTGCATTGGAGTTACACAGGGGAAAAAATTCATGACTTGTAAAACATTTCGTATAAGACAGACATTTTTACCACAAAATACGTGGTTCCTTTAATACATGAAAACTGCTGTAAATTAAACAGTGTTGGTGGAAATAAAATGATGTTTTGGTTTTCATTATTTGTTTTACGTAGACTGCTCTTGAAAGAAACTTTGCATTTTTTCTTTCGTTCTAAATAGATATTTCAAAGAGCTACATCCTTTTCAATAGCAGATGATACAACACTAAAACGAATTTATGAACAAATTACTAATTCATTTTTTTGCTTGTTTTTTTGCCAGCTGTTCAGGCAGACCTTCAGTTCCTGTCTTCACTACCTACTTTCAAATTCGGCATATTTTACGGTGACAAAGTGGAATTCAATTGTAAAACCAACGATCCAAGAGCTGTTACCTCTTTGCTGTCCTCGAACGATAATACGAAGTTCGTGGAGACAAATCTGCAGCCTGGCAAACTTATCAAGAGTGGTGATGTATTCACTTTGTATAACTACGGAACAAACGACCCTCACCTGTATAAATGCAAGGCTGTAGATCAAAAGGGAAACGTTATAGAAACACCCCATTCGATGAAGGTATTTGCATCACCAGGTAAGTAAAGTTTTAAGCACTGGTAAGCTGAAAAATTTTGACCTGATATGGCAATAATTAATCACTAGCCGAAACAGGCAGTGCAATGTAGGCTAGAACTGATGTCGAGAAAAACATGGAATAACATCCACATGTACTCCTTTTTATAAGATTTGAACCATTTTTGTGAGAACGTTAGGCTGAAAAATACCAAAATTTAAGAACATTCTAAGAACATAGCCGAGGCTCACGAAAAACTAAGAACTTATATTTTGGATACTACAAAAAATCATGCATATAATTTGTTCCTCAATCGGCTAATGTTCGTAAGTACGACATCGCCTGTAGTGTTACGCGTGTACAACTCTGTTTTTAAATCTTTTTTATCAAGTTATTTTTTTATGCTTTCGGTTGGTTTTTGCGAATGAAGAATAACAAATATCCAACAGTTATGTTTCAGAAAGTACGTTCTTTTTTAAAAGAACATTCCGAAGCTGAAATCATCAACCAAGAACAGCTAACCTCAGTCCAAAGAAAAATAAAAAAGGGTCGATAATATTCTCCAGAAATATTACAAACTGCAAAAATATTAGTTTATTTACTTAACAAACTTACAGTAGAACAGCAGAAAATGAACGTATATCATTTGTCCAAATATCGAAAACTGAGCATGGCGTAGAGTATTTAGTTAAAGAACGATGAGTTTGGAGTTTTTGAGCAGTTATTTCTCCGAAATTATTTGATATATCAAGCTTAAATTTGTTTGAAGCTTCAAGTTGAAACTATGCAAAGAAATATTGAGTCAAAATGTGAACCAGCGACGACGTCATTTGAGACCCTGCCTATGGTGTATAAAAAAGATTGACAGGTAAATAGATGCTTACCTTCATGTATGTAGATTACAATTAAACCTAACGCATACGCTATAAACCACTTTTTCAATTATGCGCAGAACAAGGTTATGGTTTCAGTTGGCGGGCTCACACAATTTGTAAACATGACAGATTGGATGAAGAAAGCAAAAAAATCAATAATTACTGAAAGAGGATAAACGATAAGGCTTCAAAAATATCACAGAATACTGTAATCAGGGATTGCGGCCACCAGCAAAACATCTTAGACCCGGGTCAAACGTCGAACTTCACATGTGCCGAACTAAATTCAGCGAATTATTAAAGTACATGTGAAGTTTGACGTTTGACTCAATTGAGTTCGACTGTTTGTATTAGGATCTGTAGGATCGACTTCAGTCGAACTTTCGACTCGATCTGTCGGGAATAACGGCATAGGATCAGATCGACTCTGGGTCAAACGTCGAACTTCAAATGTGCCGAACTAAATTCATAAATTAGTAATATTTACGATAATGTATATTCTGGCTTCATTTTGAACTTTTGTTGCTTGAGAGCATGCATGAAAACATTTTATGAAGCGGAAAAGCGCCGTAAAATCGGAATGGCTGGCTTCCGGGAAGAAGTAAATAGCGAGTTCTCAGACAATGAAGATTGCTGCATGTCATGTGTTAAGGGAAGAAAGTGCTACTGCATAACTTGCGACCAGCTAATTTGCAATTTGTGCTCAAAGTTCAAAGGGAATGCAAAAAATTTTGTTCGAGAGCCCGATGACCAAAATGACAGGTTTTACTACATGTTGAGATTGACTACAGTTGAATTTAATTAGTTTAATTTGAGTCGACCGAAACCGCAATTTGGTTCGGCACATGTGAAGTTCGACGTAAGTTCGACGTTTGACCCAACAGTCGAACTTAATTGATTTGGGTCGACCTAAACTGCAATTTAGTTCGGCACATGTGAAGTTCGACGTTTGACCCGGGCCTTTAATAGTTTGCTCTGCGCGTAATTGAGAAAGTGGCCTATTCGCATTAAACTCTAAAATAAAGATTTGATTTTGGTTGTACAGCAACATCTCCGAAATACAGTCGCCAACCAACTCAAGTTCAATTTAGAGGAGTGGGAGAGTCTGTAAAGTTTGTCGTCATCGCTACAGGAGTACGCCCAGACAAAATTAGGTGGCGGAGAATTGGAGAAAATTCACAAGGCTTCGAGATTACAGCAGAACATAACATCAAAGAAATTCCGAATATTAGCAACTTCTCATCGATACTTACTCTAACCAACTTACAAGATAAAGACGATGGTATTTATCAAGCTGTGGGAACATACAGAGGCGTTGAATCCAACGAGTCTTTCGTTGTACAGGTCTACGGTAAGTCTGATGGTCTACTATAGAATATACAATGCAATACAGTACAATACAATACAATACAATACAATATAATGCAATACAATACAATAAAATGCAATGCAGTACAATACAATAAAACAGTATAATAATACAATTCAATACAATACATCGCAATGCAATGCAATACAATATAATACGTCAATATAATACAAATTTTATTTGCCACTTTTGTTACATTACAAGTTATATACAGGGTATATAAGGGTACAGTGCAGCTTAGGTGCCAAGGAAGTGGCAGTCACATGCGTAGTTGAGTTGTGTATTGGTAAAACTTACCGTGCTTGTGGAAAAAAAAAAGATACACACTTGGATGATGAAGAGTCTGGGCCATGGGTATCTGTTGAATACCCTTCGGTGGTATAACCATTTTCTCTGGACAGTGTGTCGCCTTGGATGTAACGGGCACTGGAAAAAGACCTTGTGTCTTGTTTAGTGTCTGGCTGTACAGTGCTGACGAGCTCTAACAAAAGCGAAACAGCTGTCCACTGCTGCCACTTCCTTGGCACCTAAGCTGAACAAGGGTAGTTGAGTTGTGCATCGGTCGGTTCCTTCTGTTTTTCTCAAAATTTATATTGTTTATATAGTAGTCTGGCATGGGGTCAGACGTAAGATTTTGTGCACAGACTACTTTGTAGTTCTGACGTTTCCAAGGAGGGGGG
>JAOEJI010385307.1:0-10349 GCA_025448255.1 Umimayanthus chanpuru
GATGAAGAAAAGTGCTAGGGTTTCAGAAAAACTGGTAAGCCCAGGCTTACCTGGCTTACAGGTAGCTACGCGCCTGACATTTAATCAATTGTTCATTGAGGCAGGATTTAATAGTTGTAAGCATGGCCTCAAACGCTTATTTTCCTTCGCAGCGCAAAAGATCGATGGCAATAGATGGATTTCCGTTACTCGCGTAAGTGACTCTGAGTATTTTTCATCGTTTTCTTCAGTGATTTCCCAACTTGTAGTATCACTAAAAACTGCGTTGAAACTGAAACGTATACTAAGCACCAGTGGGATTCCTAGCTAAGTTTACTTTGAGATTGAACTAAAACTATGCCAAAGTGATTAGATGCTTTCTGTTCTTTTAGATTTTGTAAAACTGAATATTGTTTCTCAGGTTTAGAAAAACATCCTGTTATCTCTTTATTTAATTTAAGTCCATTTGCATTCTAGAATGTTCAGACTGTGGGAATCACTTTTATCTGATAAGTCTATTGTCTCCGCTTTTATAACACTTTTAATGACAGTACCAGCGAAACATAATCAGATTTTAAAACAACCCTTCAGATGCCAAAAACTATTATTCTTATTCAGTGTATCATGCATGCATGGATTGTACTTTAAGCTCCGGTAACGCTTTTCCGTAATCGCAGCTTGAAATTTTTTATATAACACGAATTTGTTAATCTACCGCTTCTTAAGATAAAAATTTTCCTAGTTAAAAAACTGTTATCGATTAATGTTTTGTTTCAGAGGTCCAGATTCGAAATCGGTTTTTGTTTGAACTATGGGTCGGTAATTGCCTAATGTGTTTGCTCACTTAAAGACAATTAAAGTTCACTAAATCAAATCAATTGCTAAATCGAACAATATTTGATTAACATACCTTCCCCTATCTTTTTTACAGCTGCGCACTTTGAATGACATAAATAGCAATTTATTCAAAGTCAAAGAAAATATGTGTGCGCCTCTAGTAATTTGCTAACATCTAGCATTATGTCTAGCCTAAAGGTCCAAATCTCCGTTGTCATATGTAATTTGCTAACACCTAGAATTTATATGTCTGGCTTAGAGTTCCAAATCTTGGTTATTTTAAAAATGTAGTTTTGGATGAATTGTAGTTTGTGCGCGTGTTGTTACCATTTTTATCTATCTTTAAGTCGAACTCTTGCTACCAACTCGAACAGGTTTATATCTATCGGCTTGACCAAGAATGTCCAACTCTTGCAGATTTACAGGGTATTTTTAGTGTCTCATCCCGTGGTATATATTCTTGCATACACACGCATTTAACACTACGAATCGGATTCGTTTCTTAGCTCTTGCCTGACATTAATTCCATCCCTCGGTTACGGGTTAGTTAATTCTTTTTTCTATTTGAATTCGACTGAGTGATCAAGTGCGCAACTTTCTGTGCAAAAACGTGTTGCGGAAAAACCGAGTTGCTTGTCTCTAAACTGTTCTGATATAAAATCAGTAGTTCTTCAGCGGAAACTTCAGAACTGGCGTTTTGTAGTCACGCATAACATCGTTTTCTTATTTCCTTGTTGTAGGCTAAGGTTAACGCGGTTTGAAATGATATTAATTCCAGAACGGGTGATTACACAAGGTCTATTGCCGGGCGTACTATGGGGTAATAATATGAAGATTAAAAAAGAAACGACTCATCCTATCGGCTTATTTCTAACCTAAACTAACCTTTGAGTTTTAAAAGTTCGTTCCTACTTTATCGGTCTTTCCTGCTTTTGCTTGTTATATCAGCTGCATCCAAAGGCAGATGATTATGGATCACCACTTGACTTTGGACGACGACAGGCAGAGTTTGAAACAGAGTGACGCAAAGGAAATGTCTTATATGGCTTATCTAACAATGGCAAGCCGATTGACGGCTTATCATTAGCACTTTATCGAGAATGGTTTTCATTAACAAACATAGGCAAACAAAGAATTATAAAAAGAAAATAAAGTACCCATGTTCCAAGTAATGGCTTTATAATGTTTTCTTTAATACTAATAATAACAAACGTAAATTCGATATGATTTTTTTATATCGAACATAAAATGTATAATGCAGAACCTTTAAAATATTTCACGACAATTACACCTTCTTCAAAAAAATCAGTTGAAACTCCTCTGTTAAACGACAAACTTGGTGTAAGAAAGCGGTGTTATTTTTCAAAATCAGATACCATGGAATTCAGAAACTAACGGCCCTCCGAAAGTAACGACCCTATCTTAAATATAAACGAAAAAACTCCGGAATACTTTCTTATCATCAGCGACTTGGGTTTGTCAGGTGAAATTAATCACATGTATGTTTTATGTTTAGCTGGACATTGATGAAAACTGTGTAACTATTATTAAGTGCTGCTCTGCAAGCCTAAGCAAGACTTGATTGACTAAGATTGGGCGGTTTGTAGGGCTTGAAGGTGGGCAAAGGAACCCAATTGGCTTACTGTTACTCAATTTGTTGATATTACATTAGACGCATGCAAAAGTCTTGTTTTATACTGATAGTCTATCTTTAAGACGAAATTGCAGTTGGTTAGGATATGTTAGGGACTTTTTACCCTTCACGTCAATCGCAAGTAATACAGTGTAGTTCTTTTGTCCTTCAGGTAACTTTGATGTGAAAAAAGCACTCAGTAACTGCCTGATATATTCGGTTTTATTAATATTATTCCAAGTAATGTATCCCTCTGTATATTTTACCTCCATATTGTTGTTTCATTTCTAGACTTTGCTTTATGAACACGAGCACCAATGTGTACAAAGGATCTGACTAGAGAAGTACAGTAGCAGTCCAAGTAAGATGCTACAGTCCCTTAGAAGTACTACGTATCCCGAGCATCTTGTACGTTAATGCAGAAACTGAAATATTACATAACGTCGGCAAAACTTGCAATTTAAAGCCGCCCAGCTTTGTGGTGTGGGCTTAAGTATTTAACATTAAAGCGAAACCGGGAGAAAGCATGGAGATTATAGTACCAACGTCTGGACATATTAACCTGTCGCGCAACGGCACTGAGGAAGTGATGGGCGGAACCGAAAGTGGCGAAAGTTTCACCTTTAAAATTGTGAAGCTCTCATTGTATGCAATTATCTTTTTGGTAAGCATTGTGGGAAACATGCTTGTCGTCATTGTGATTATCAGACGTCGACGCATGCGTACTGTAATTAACTACTTCATTTTCAACTTGGCGGTGGCAGATCTGGCTATTACATGTATTTGCATACCCTTTGATATACCCGTGCAAGAGAATGAATACCACTGGCCCTACGGACCAATCATGTGCAGGATTCTCTACCCCTTGCAGACGTTGTCGCTGTTTGCGTCGGTTTTTACTTTGACAGCTGTCAGTTTAAACAGATTTCGGGTCATAGTGTATCCCCTTAAGAAACAAATGACTAAACGCAATGCTACGTTTATAATTGGGATTATTTGGTTGGTGTCTGGGTTGTTAACAACGCCATATGTGACAGTGCTGTATATTAACACCGATGGAATGTACTGTGATGAGCGGTGGCCAGGTGTTGGGTATAGAAAGGCCTACACAGTGAGTCTGTTTGCGTTCCAATATCTTGTACCCCTCACCATTATACTCCTGGCCTATATTCGAATAGCAATCGAACTGCGCAAGTGCATCGTTCTCAAAAAAGGTGTTAATACGAACTCTGTCCTCAACAAGGCGCAGCAAGAGGACGCCAAGAAAGTTCTGCGCATGCTCATAATAGTAACACTGCTGTTCGCGATCTGTGTTCTACCAAACAACGTAATGTGGTTATGGTTAGACTTTGGAAATGGCGGTGACTGGCCCCATTTCTATAAATCTCTGGCTTTCACTAACATAATTCTGTTCGCGAACAGCGCAAGCAACCCAATTGCGTACACGATCTGTCATGAGAAATTTCGGGAAGAATTTAGAAGGTACATTACTTGTGATCCAAGGATCTTCCAGACAATTCAAAGCACCTTCTCGGCTTTTATTAGCGGTAAGGAGAACACTAACAGTGATCCCCTGGTCACTGCCAAGACGCCGCTAGAAACTTTCATAGTTAACTCACGGGAAACTGTACTTTAATTCGAGTCTAAGCCTACGGGAGAAACTCGCCTTATCTTACCGCAGTAGTGACTACAAAACAAGGCGAGTTAAAGAAAAACAGACAGGGGGGAAAGGGGGAATAAATGACTGATTGCCAAGGGGATTTCGGCAAGCCACGTTCTTTTATAATTACTCAGCTTAGATCAGGTTGACAAAAATGTGATTGTAATGAGATGTAGCGCTTTACATACGTTATGTCTCAAAACGCTTTTCCATTATATATCCTCTTCCAATGGTTGCAGTTGAGCAGTTTCGGTGTTCTTTTAATTCCCCGATAGAACGTCGAAAGGCTAGAATAACAACTTAACGCCCATGTCCATGAACGGTGTAGTGAAAGCCGGCAGTGAAAGGAGGTCGCACGTGTTCAACCCTCGACCAGGCCTGGGGTTGAACCCGGGTCCTCTCGGTTAGTAATAGAATTAGCTAGGGATAATACAGGCAGCAAAAGAGTGTAACAAGTATTTATGCAATACCAGTGCATTCATTTTATAAGCTTTCTCTCAAAACGCCTTTTAAAACGTGTACATTAAATTCAAGCTAGTATACAGCAATTAAGTCACAGAATACAATAAACACAACTAATTTGCAACGACTCAAACGGTTGAACTTACAGCTAGTGCGGCATGCATGGGCGAAACGAAGGTGCAGAAGACCATCGTGTATCGTAGCAACAGAGTTAACACAGCATGAGGAAATGCGTTGTATGATTACTTTAGATTTGCACTAACATCAGATTTGAAGCATTCTAATTTTAGATTGCACATGGAGAAATAGTTCCTATGAAACTTTAGAAAATTGCTTGGGCGTTTTGCTAGTCTGTGTCAGTAACAGACTCATTTCGGGTCGGGGAATTGGTTTCAGGTATGTCAGTAAACTTGCAATGTATTAGGGCGCAAGATACAGGAAAAAAAATGCAATTAGAGTATCTGTCCAAGAATGTACACATTATGTACTCACTACCTCTTCTCACAGGCGTCTTTTATTTGCACGCGTTCGTCTAATAGTTATTAAGACACTTGAATAAATTCCCCCAACCCCAGTGAGTTTGTCACAAACAGAACCGTGTTCCTGTTTAAATATTTAGCAAAGCTTGTTATTCTGATCGGACCTGTAAGAACCAACTTTCCTCACTCGTTGAGAAATAATATTGCTGACCAAAAGCAGACCAACTCACTAAACCGCAACCATTCATTTTTTAAGAAAATTGCAAAGCTTAGAGATAATTTAAACGGTGACTTCTCTCTATTCTAAGCTCTTATAACAATGCAAGTAAACAATATGTTTAGCAACTATTGAATGGATTTCTGTTTTTGGCGATATTTTAATCTTGCCATGTTTATACGGACACCTGCGTTATATATAAATGTAACAGGTTTTCAAGAAAGGGGTCTCGCACTCTTCTGTCTAATAGATTCAGCTCCTCGTGATGCAGACTTGTAGTTTGCAATGTCACACCTGAACAGACCCCTTTTATGAAAACTTGTTACATGTTGCGTAGCCTCAGCTAGAAGCTCGTCACAGATCGGAATTTTCGCCATTTATTGTCACACTTAGCTGCCACTGTCCTTCTGTCGGACCATCTCTTCCTCCACGTACTCGTAACCCAATCCTGCCCTCCCATCCTATCCAGCCTTGCAATATGTTAAAGCTTAAGTTCTACTTACCGGGGCCGGCACTGTGCACCCACGTACCAACAATAAGCAAAGTGACCTTGTGACGTGCTACAAAACAGTCCAGCAACTGCAAGAAACATCAAAGCTAGAACATCAATGCTGGCATAGTTAATAGAACGAACTGGTTATGAAACTCGGCCACTTTCTTTCATTCTTATAGGTTTTTGTTCTCTATTTCTTTTGCTCGTTGGCCTTGACCATGCACAAAACACAAAAGGTATTCAAATGCATATGACAACTAACTAATCAAAACATTTGAACTAACACATTGAACAAAACAGTGTGCACCTTCACTCCTTTTGAAATTTTTCGAAATTCACATTTCACAGCCAGTTAATTCTATCAACTATGATGCTGGCAAATGAAACAGCCGTCAAGTCGACTCGACAGCCTGCAGTCTGACACCTGTCACAGATATCTTGTAACAGGTTCTGAAGAAAGGGGTCTCCTGTCTTATCTAGACTTAGCTCCTCGTGATGCAGACTTCTAGTTTGCAATGTCTCACCTGAACAGACCCTTTTTATGAAAACTTGTTACATTGTATCATGATTCCCTGTTGGATGTTTGTGCTACATATGTTAACTAATAACAAGACTTGTGAGGTAGCAGTACATTTCAACAGCAAACAACATACCGCCACTGACTTTGAATTCATTGGTATTGAACCACCAATCGCTCTTTGCAAAGCATTCTATTGACTAAAGAAGCTTTTTGGAGTGCTTAACTTTGCACTTTATTTCCACACGGGCTCAATAAGAGACAAGAATTCAATCCTCAACACAGAATTGAGTATAACAAGTAACCTGTTCATTTATATTCAAATTTTACACAGTTTTCAACACACTTTTTAGCGTAACACCTTTATTTGTATCATCAGTATTATATTAGTTAATTTAGTGTGTATTTATTCAATCACATTGTATTATAACACAAATATCTATGTAATTTTTTAGAAAGTGTTCATTCTCGTCAGAATGCTGTAAGCTTTTACCATTCACTACACTGGTGGTTCTAAGGTCGACTGGACCGAAATATTTGTAATGAAGGGAGTCAAGGAGTTGCAAGTCGTCCGTCCCTCGATCAGTTATGTAATTCAACATCTGGAACCAAGGAACTCATTGAATGAAGCACTACATTCAGGGGATGTTCATAAACGCATGTCTTTCCTTTTCTCCCGAAAGCCAAGTTCAGGTTCAAGTTTCAAGTTTAATGAGAATATTAAATAAAAATTACAAAGCAGTACTACACGCAAATAGCAAATGTGTTAGTCCAGGCGGGTAGTAGTACAATAAGACATTTTAAAAACTAGTGCAAATATTACAATAAATTGAGGCAACGAATAAACTAAAAAGTAGAGTTGAAATAAACATTAAGTAGGAAGAACTAAAATAAGTAATAGAGTAGGTATATGGGTTGAGTGCTGATTGATATCAAAATTGTCCCTGGTAGCTCATTTATAGAAATCAACAAATTTCGACATAACTACGTTAATGCGGGGTTGATGCCAACCTAATCATCCTGTTCAAGCGTATTTCAAGTAAAGTATCTCGCATATGTTTCCTAAATTTTAACTTTGGTAGTTTTCGTATCTCTAAAGGGAAGCTATTCTATGCTCTAGCCTCAAGTCTGGAAAAAGATTTTGACCTTTGGTTTAATCTTAATATTCAACATGGTAATTGCAAGCTGATGCAAATCTGGTATTATAGTTATGTATCTTACTAGATTAAGACGGCACATATTTCGGCACTCATTTCGCCTTGAGTCGCGGTTTTATACAGGTAACCGATACTGAGAAACTATTATTTCCGGGCATCGACTGTTACCTGGAAAGTATTGTGCTTTCAAACAAGTTCAGTCGTATTGTCCTCTTTTCGTTGGGTCACAGGTGAGTTGCTTGATTTTATAGTGAAATAAAATCTTTCTGTTGTTGTGACATTTCTTTGTTTGAAATGCAACGCGGCTAGATTTTTGTCCTTGTTTTTGCTACGGCAACAAAAGTTTCCGCAAAAGCTTTTCCGGGCCATAACACCGATGGCTTTTCTGATTTCTCTGATTCTGTAGCAGAACAAAAAAGGATTAATAGATGAGTTGAGGAAGATTAGCGTCCAAGTAATGTTTCCATAAATTCTTATAAAAGTTGGTACGCTGCCATTGTTCATTACGACTGCACTATAAATGAGCGCGCCAACATACGGTCCATACGAAAGGAAATATAACATGCTAATGTATGCCATTAGTCGCGAATACTTTTTAAATTTTTTTATGTTTGACCGTCTCTGTCGACCATGAAGCCGCAAAGACAGCTTCTTTTCAGCTTTCAACCACGCCTCGTTTTTGCGCACGGAGTGGAATATACTACAGTACAGTAACGCATTGATCACCAAGCTGATTACCATGACAGCGGCCTCTAATGTTTGCCACACAAAATAGTGTCCCATTATAGGTGGAACAACGTAGCAAAAGCTGCATAACACCCAACAACTTGCAACTACCATCAAGACTTCTTTACGTCTTACGAGCTCTTTGTATCTTAAGTGAAGTTGAAGGGCAAGAAAGCGATCAACACTGACTCCAGTCAGAGTTAAGAAAGACACTCCGCACAGATATGTACCCAAAATCGATGCTACAGCAGAAGAATTGCAGTATAACACCATTCTATCTTGAAGTCTTGCAATGTTGTATATCACGAAAGCTGGTTGGGTGATAAGAGCATTCAATAAATCGGCAATTGCAAGGCAACAGAGCAAGACATTCGAAGACGTGTGCAGGCAAGTTGTTCTCCAAATTGCCGTAATTACAATAGTATTTCCTATGATAGAAATGATCGACGATACAGTTGTGAGTATGCTTGTAGCCACTGACACTTCAAACAAGGAAGGGATTTCGTCTTTTTTCACGTCTTGAGTTTTAAGGAAGCATGAATAACGATCCGCGGTTGTGTAGTTTGTGGAAGTGTTGTCCATTGTTGGTTCACGGCAGATCTGTAAAAGTGCTCTTTTGCCTTCAGTACTTTGCAGGCTGTTCTCAGTAGTGTTATTTTCTCTCTACTGTAAATAACAAATTAAACAACATGCAGTTTTCAAGTTATTATTTTGGAAAGAAAGGCCGGCTTTCACCTTTACCAGTGTACTCAGAAAGTATTTTGTGCTGACGACCAACCGATATATCATCCAGCCCTGAGAGATCCTCGCAGATTCATTTTCTTTCTTTCTACCGTTTACGAAAGTGTTATTGCGCGTATCGGGTCGTAATGTGGTGCAGTATCTGGAAACCACCGTTACCATCGAGTAAGAAAAGAAGATAGAAGAAAAGACGGAGCCAATCTTATCGGCATTTTTCACCTGTCCCAAGTCAATATATCCACTTCTGATTTAAAAAGTGTGGGACAAATATATGACAGAAGAACAGTTAAAGTGTGTTGAAAGCCTGTGAAATTTAAGAAGGAAAAATGTTAATAGAAAAACAGGCTAAGAAAACGATCGTGGAGCAAACTTTGGGAACATTTACCAACTTCTTACTGATATCCAATACTTTAGTCCGTGACGTCCAACATATGATTTGATTTATTTGAAAACCAAGCAATTATTGAAAGAATCTATTGTTTTATAGCTGTGGCTGAAAAGAGGTGTGAAACTTAATATATATTGAATAGAAAAGCAATCTGCAGCCTCGTGAATTGTTTTCCTTTATGCAGTCAAAACTAAAGTGAAATAATTATCTCATTTACCATAAAATCATTAGCAATTCTTCGTACGAACGCTGTACAGATGCTATTTTACAAGAGATAAATTTATTTCCTGAAGGTTGGTTTCGAAATGTATGCATAATTTATAGGCGTCGTCTTCTGCGGGTACTTCAGGTCGGAAGGAAGCCTGAAAATTTAATCATGTTATGTTTTAACAGCAAACCGCAAGCTAAATGGAACACACCATTAAACAAGCATGTCATTTCCATAAAATACATATTTAACTTTTAGACTATTTTACAGAAAACATAAATTAGTTCTAGAGCAAAAAGAATGAAAAAACCAAAGGAAAATTGTTAAAACACAGTTGCAGAGGTGTCAGTAGCAAGAAAGCAACTTTCCCTTCTGAAACACAAAAATATTCGTTGTTTCGGTACTAAATGTTGTCTTTATTTTCACACTTCTCTTTACACTATATTTGTCAAGTAGATGCAGTAGAATATGAAGCATAGCTAGAAAACGTAGTTAACAGAAGTGTAACTATTGCTTTGTATTAAATGTAAAAGGAAACAGAAATGTCCTGGTCCGGCACCACGCTTGTCATTCAGGTTTTCTTCAAAGGTAAGGCAACGACAGCTCGACTAACCTCGAGGAATGATAAAAGGCATAAAACAATTAAGTTTTTAAATATACATTGTTCTACTTTGTTGCCAAATTTATTATATTTTTAGGGGAAAGATAGATATGATGATCAAATAACTTCAACCGATTACATGTAGTAGTAATTATTACACTGAATTGAACCCTCTATTTTTTAAAATACAAAGCGACAGTTACGTTTTGCAACTACATGTATACCGCGCTGCAGATTAATGTAGTTCAGTT
>JAOEJI010385418.1:0-10346 GCA_025448255.1 Umimayanthus chanpuru
ATTCCGGAACGAGTCATTCCAGAACGAGTTCATCCCGGTAGTCGCACCGGATCGCAATTGTTGTTCCAGAACGAAATCTGTCCGCACGTTCCAAACCCGGGTTCCACAAGTATCATGTAAAGGAGGTACGTCTTCATTCCGGTACGGAATTAGGCACGTGGATTGGTGGGGCTGATCAGCTGACTCATGTTTTTGATCCGCGGATGCTTTTACCGCACTTTCATTCCAGAATGAGAACTTCTATGTAAACGTGGAATGAACTATGTGAGTCGTTCTGGAATGAAGTTCATTCCGGTATCATGTAAACACCACCTTATATAAACTGTAAAAGTGTTTTCTTATGCACTATTTTGCAAATTCGTTTCGTCTCTTGTTCTAACTCGCACATGCGCAGTCGTAGATGGCGAAGTAAATTGAAAATCTTGCCGCCATCGACCATCTTGGATTCATAAATCCCGAACCCTTTTGATTCTTGCCGCCATTTTCCTCGAGAAAGATCCTGGAAACGAGGCAGGTTCTGACCAAAAGAAGACACTTGACTGACACCAGAGGTCACAGTAGGAAATTTATCCATGAGTTTGCCGTTGCATGTGTTCGAGGCTGCTGATTGGCTCGTTCAACCTCAACAGACGCATTCCTTGCCTGCAGTACGGATCTGTGGTCTGTTCTTGCGGGTGGAGTTGTTAACACCCCTTTCACACCACACCTGCAAATCGTCGACACAATAAAATTTCAGCGCGCCCTGACACTGTAGAAAGTGATATAAGGTCTGATAAATATCTAACAAGATAAATTCTTAAACATTCAAATAGGTAAAATCACAGCAGTAGATCAGTTCAATCGCGCTTCTTACAAAGGTTAAGGTGATGGTGAAGCTCCGAAACTGGTACAAAGTCACAATACCAGGGTTTCTTTGAGTAAGAACAGTTAAACTTTATGTGTTCTAATGTTGTACATATCTTCACATTACTTGTAAGAGTTTTTAGAATTTAAAATAACTTAAGCAGAGTTCTCTTAAAACTAACTTAATTATCTAAAAAAATGTCCCTGGGTATAAAATAAATAACAATTAAACAAATAAACAAACACGTAAGAAAACAGGTAAACAAAAATGTAAATAAATAAATAAATAAATAAATAAATAAATAATTAAATAAATAAACGAATAAACAAACAAACAAACAAATAGCATTGGTAGTAAATTGTTAGATGCAAAACTTTCCTAAAACAGAGTGTTTCAACTAAACTTTAAAAAAAACTCCGATACCAGCCCAAACCCTAAATCCAGTACCGGGTCTCAAAATTACCGTGCTCAGTCTTGCCAACCCTGGCTTTGTATTGTTTAACTATAAGTTTCCGTTCGATTCGCCAAGGACGAAGCTCACTGAGCCCACGGCCATGTACATTACCAGCATTCCCCTTAGCTATTCGCTTACGAATTTGGCAAAAGGATCTCCCAAATCGGACGGCCATTGGCCTTAACTCACAAGACACTAAAAAACTACAAGGAATAAACACCTGTTGTTCTGTTGTCAGGTTTACCGAGGAGCGGCTCCCGTTCGCTTTCTGTGTCGTTGATCGACGCGTGGGCCGCTTGGCTTGTTCTGATTGGGGGAAAAAAGCAATGAAAAGTGTTTACTGATACTTTTTTGCTGATACAAAATTTAACTTGGTGTAGAACCCCGCTTTGAACGCTTCAAGTCATTTTGGAATAGGCACACCAACTGAACTGGCACTAAAGACATAGAATCTGCCCTAGAAATCGTGCAACTCGACACAAATCAATTTTTTGCTGCAAAGATCGTATGTTACGCTACAGAACAAAAATGATGAAAACCGATTTAAAATAAGCGAAGAGACGAATTACGCGTTTTCTGAGGCTCAACCGAAGTCTCTGATAAAGTTCAGTTGCAGTCCTTAAGTTTAATCATACAAATATGACAGCATATGCGAAGAAAAATGTGTACTTTTAGTCTGCATGCAGTTGTACTTTTATTTTGCACACTGTTTCAGTTTTAGAATGCAACGTTTCTTTTCGAAGAGCTGCTCTCATAATTTTTAAGCTCAACTAAATAGCTAGTATAGGAAGTTTAAAAAAATAATCTGTTTGTACGATAGAAAAATGAGCTGTTTGTACAACAGAAAAATGAGCTGTTTATACAATAGAAAAATGAGCTGCTTGTACAATAGAAAAATGAGCTGTTTGTACAACAGAAAAATAATTAAGCTGTTTGTACAATGAGGATTGCTTAAAATAGCAAAAGAGAATGTTTGCCTAAAGTCTTGAAAATAGATTTCGTGCACTGTTATCTTTGCAAACAACAGCCACAGTCTCTAGTCACTGGTTTGAAATAATTCGCAGCTCCTTGAAAATCTAGCGCTATTCACCTCCACTTTGGGGAACACTTATTTTAACCCAAGAACAAACATTTACGCTCTCATTGGCTAAAACACATGTTACACGCAATTGCAAATATTAGCCAATAGCCTCATTTAGATGTTGATGTCCCGAATCGATATCCGGCCTCACCCGGAAGAAAAACAAAGCTAGAGACAAGAACTATTGTTTTATTTTTAAATTTAACAAAAAGCAACAACGTTTTGCGAATTCGACTGCATAAGGGATAAAATAATGTTCCTAGCATCGCGCGCTATCGTAACTGTTTTGAGTCCCAACATGAAAGCTTATCGTTCTTTTGTTGGGTTATAAAATGCATAAACCCCTTTATAACTATCTGGTGATATGCTGTTCTTGTGCCGAAAGATGATCCTCAAAACGTCGCAGTTGCCCTCGGAGATTCGCTTATCGCGGCATCTGTTTATTTTTCTGAGCATCTCTCAGCCGCGGGCAGAATGTCATCCGTAAGACCACGCGCCAAACCATATGGTCATTCATTTACTAAGTAATGGTCTCTCGACGCACTCCCTCTGGGACTAACCTTGTTATGGGTCTACCAAAGATGCTGAACATCAACAGGATAAAACCCTGGAGGTCCAAGATACATATTGACGCATTAGAGTAAATGTTTTTTAAAATGAGGTATCACAAATCTGATTTACTATTTGTAATAAACAAATAATGTTGCTATAGTTTTTAAAAAATAATAATAATAATAATAGTAACAATATTAATAATGATAATAATAACAAAATAATGGGTTACAACTAAAGTGAAACACAATAATGAGAAATCGTTTGCTTCAATGTCTTACCTCTGCTCCAAGAAAAAAAGCTAATATCTGCAAAGAAACAAATAGTAGATCTGTGAAATGTCTTTGTGAGAACCTCACTTCATTATTCTACTGAATAGCAAAAGCCGCAATACGCTTTGACACGATCCTGTGTGGCTGTAGGCCCGAGTAGTCTTTCTAAATTACAACAATTAATTCTTTTCACGGAACAGTCCCAAACAAACGCACTCAAAGTTTAAACACTTCCCGAATCTTGAGTCTTTTAGTTTGTCTTGCGCAATGTTAAATATATTTTACGCGTGGAACGGTTTCAATGCAACTCGCCTGAAAAGTTATCGTGTGAACTACGCCAAATGTATTGTAACACTGAGTTCCTTGTATCAGAATTAGTAGTATTCAGTGACTGGTAAAAGAGGTGTTAAATAATACTGGCCATGTTTTATGTTAGCCAATCTTTTAGGAAAACAAAGAATTGTAAAACAAGATAATAGAACACTAAGCACTGAAATGGAAGACAAGGATATTTAATCTGATGAAAGTTAGAGACTTCATACAGTTCTCAACATTTTGACCTACCGTTGTCGACCATGGGAAGCCAAGATGCTCGTCCAAGGCCCCGCTCAACGTGGGACCAACCAGGGCGCTGGTGAACAAAACCAGTTGCAGGGATTATTAACCGCTGGCCTAAATACCCGTGTCATGCACTGTATGTCACACACATTGTGTCACGCACTCTACGTCACGCTGTAAATTTTCATCTAAATTGTCTCGGTGTGCGAAACAAGTTGCACGAACAATTGCAGCGTGTGAAGAAGTGTAGGAGCCCTGTTTTACGCTTTTATCAGGTCGACCTATTTTGAAATGGCTGTATACATGAATAACAGGAAATAGGTTGTGTGCTGGAGTATATTTACAAGAATGAAACAATTGAAAAAAGACGTTTTTGGGAGTAGTTTGGGAGATAACCCTTGTCTAACTAGAGTTAGTGGAGACGATTTACAGTTGCAAATACCGTAATTTAACCAGTTGGCGAAAACTCTTAAATTGATCATTCATTTTCCTTGTCACGGCTTGGCTTGAAGTGTAGAAGTGCCTGATGTCTGAAAGTGTGTCAACACCCTAAACGATTCAAGTTACAACGGACCATTGCAGCGTACAAAATCTCCTCAAAAAACACAATTTAACGAAAACAAGTTCTTAGTCAAATGCAGTGAAAGAACCAATTTCGACCTTCTGTAACGATTGCAAATGATTAGGAGCTTCAAGCAGCTTGTATGGCTGCGGTTCAGACAACGTCTACTGAAAACCAACATTTTCTTTTCCCATTTCTTTTATTTACCAACCATCCTTGTTTAGCGTTTTTTGTACGAAGGAGCGCGAACTGCAGACCCTGGTTGTAAAACATAACTAATAACGGGACAGCTTGTGTATTGACGTTCGCATTCTCCAGAAACCCCAAATCAGTGGTTTTCGCGTTTAAATTTTGAACTCGACGGTGGCCAGCTGGTCAGTTTGGTACATGTTCACGCGTGCAGTGAATTGTCCTCGTTAACTTAAGCCTTTTGTTTTGCGCCTTTGTCGTAGCCGTGATCAAACTAGCTGTTTAAACTTCTTACTGTGTCGTTACAGGGTGTGTTAGGGACTTTCAAGGACTTCTCATCAAGGATGCTGACCGGAAATGAAGTTGTCTAGACGAATAAATCACGATAAAATTTTCACACGTGGAAGACCGAAGTATTTTGTTTTTTCACAACTAACTAGACAATTGATCCTTACACTATCGGCTTTTTACCTTTAGAATAAGAAGAGTCACTGGAGTAACAGAAATACAATTGTATACTTTACAATGCTAGGCCAGCTTCTAATTCAAGGGTTTTCAGGCCCTTGAAAAACGACATTAAAACTCAAGGAATTTCAAGGACCGTAAACGAACCTTGGTAATACTCACATCACAAAGCATTGTGGGCGCTCTAATTTCACAAATCGCTACTTAAGCTGGTGTTGATGTAATTTATTTCTTTAAATTAAAAATTCCAAATTTGGGGCTTTGATGGTTTCATTTGCTTACGGGGCTCCCATAATTCCTTTCATGGTCCTTCCCTTTTGAACTGTCAACGTCTTGTGAAATAGCTGCATACAATCTCTTGAAAAAAACTCCAAGAATCCATCCTAAGGAACTAGAATCATGACAAGTTAGCTTCTAAACCCCTATAGCGAAAGACAAAGAGAATAGACATTAGGTACCTACCCAATATTGAACATACAGCCAAAAATGCCCGACATAATACCACTAATCGCTGCTTCATCCCCTGGAAGACCACAGACCCTACAACAATATACATGGACTGTTATACAGATTTTTAAACTACAATTGGTACGCTGTCATCCGCACTGAAGTTCTAACAAAAGATATACATCCACTACCATATGGAGCTCTAGATAATGCAAACAGTTCAAGAAGACACAATAGACAACTGGTATTATGTCTTCTACACTAACTAAAGATGCACATGGACTGCTACGTAGATCTCTAGATAATGTAGACTATGTAGAGATAAACTGTACTTGATTTTGGAAAGTGGAAAAAGTGCAGATGCAGAGATTCAGATATAAGAGAACCACTCAAGAATTTAAATCTGAAGCTACATCTAGTAACCATTTAGTAACATTTTCGTTACTTCACAGCAGGCCCGGCGAAGGCAGTTCAGAGTTGGTCCGGCTAAAATAGAAAAGATCGCCTAAGGCGCGGGTACACTAGGGGGGTCCGGGGGCATGCTCCCCCGGGAAATTTTGAAATCTGGCTTCTCTAAAATGCTTATTTGGCGCATTCTCAGAGAGAATTCACGAAAAAATGAACCGAAACTTACGGTTAAAATGGCATGTGTTGAGCAGCAAATTAACAATTATCGTATCCTAAGTGCGTAGTTTGACTACCGCTATCGCAATTCGTCGCTATTTTCCTGTTAGAAGATATCGCCTTATTACTGTATACACTTTTGATTTTAAAAAGTTCACATTTTTTTTTTAATTAAAAAAAAATGCTACCAAGTTCAAAATTTGTTTCGGCCATGGCCGGACCAACCGGACCGGTTCCGCCGGGCCTGACAGTCACTGACTTTTGTGGCTAGTCCACAATTATTTGATTTCTGGGAAAATATCCTTCAAATTTGCATTTCCTGGTCAGTCAAAAACAAACTCAGAAATCCAGTTTTTGAATCTAACTTGGTCTAACTTGCTGCCCGCTTCAGTATAACAGATGTTGATGAGCCCTTTATTCAAGTGATGTATGATCTATGAGGTACATGTATTCCCTGTACATATTACACGGTATTTAGTAACTCTGGCCACGCAAGGCCTCATTTTCATTCTGAATGGTGGCTAACAGTAGTTCACCTACCTTCAACTGGTTAAAAAGAATGCTAGGAATGTGTGGAATGTTTCATAGTTTCAATAACGGCTCGTAGACTTTGAAATAGAAAAAAAATAAAACTGTTATAGACTAATCTGGAGAGGGAGGGATCTCATCAGTTTGATTGACACATTCCACAATTTCCACATTAGTATGCATGTCACACATTCCCAACATTCCTTGTTAAGTGGGAACATCAGCATAATAGAAATTACTTGTAAAGTACAGAGTGAGAATCTGAGAACTCTAATAATGAATCCTAACACTTTTTTCCAGTTGTAGGAGGGGGTAGACTAATGCTAACTGACTGCGACTCACTTTGCAGTCTGCATCATAAAGGGCATCAAAGGAACAAAGGCAGCGGCCATTGTCACACCTGTGACCACCAGTGCGATGCAAACTAGCCACACCTTCCTGCATAGGGAAACCACAGATTACGTTAAAAAATCAGGCTTGTAGCCTGGTACAAATAAAAATATCTCGACATTAACAGTCATTACGTCCTCTGGCTTTCTCTACCTTACCTTACCTTACCTGTTGTTCTTCTTCCACAGAACCGTCCTACAATGAAAATGAGTCCGGTTGGGGCTTCTCCGGGATAAATTTAGTTTCAGACTTACCCTTTAACCAAGCCAAGGCTTTCAAGGAATGGCGCAGGACCAACCAGGAGAAAGCCGAACGCAATACACGGGAAACCAACCGTCATAAGCAGTAGGTAACGTTTCTAGAAAAAAATATCAAGGAAACGTTAAACGGCTGCAGTAGAAACGTCGGCCATCTTATAAGAGAAGTCGTATGTTATGCCTCGTGGCATTAAATGCCGTTTGATTTCCGAGACCGAGTTGACTTACAGCATGAAAATGCTTTCTTATTCCTTCGCCGGAAGATGAGCATTCCACGAAGGACGGAGGAGAGAAATGTAACTGAATTTTACACTTTTGGCCAAGGTACTTTTTAAGTAATAGTAACAAGGTTTCCAACCTTAACTTGAGATACAATTCAAGGACATTTAAAGGTATTTCCAGGATCTTTTCTAGCAGGTTCAAGGACCTTCTGTGGCCTTTGGCAGCAAATTAAACTTAAAGTTTTGGCTGATTTTTTTTATCTAGTTTTAAATTTACAAAAATCTTAACAGTCATTTTTCTGGTTGCGCAGCCGACAACCAGTTTAAGGATTCTTAAAGATTTTCATTGACCAAGAACTTTCAGGGCAAAGAATTTTTTTTCAAAATCAAGGACTTTTCAGGAGATCTAGGACCATCTGAACCCTGTGGCCACCCTCCCCCGAGTGTGCGCGTACCTAAGAGTCTACTGTAAATGACGTAATGTCTGATGTCATCAAGATGGACGAAACGGTAGTGTATTGTAGCAAAATATTTGCAGTTCATCAAGGCACAGCACTGCTACAGGTTCAAACATATTTTAAGTTTTTGACAACTGCTGTGCATGTACGAAGTTTAAACACAATAAACACGTCTACCAACACCAAGTACTGAAACCTTGAAGCACAGAATCTCCCTACTCACAGTTTTATCTGCTATCCAACCAAACAATGGCGCAAAAACGGTATATGTACCAGACCAGAGCAGAAACATCAGTCCGATCATGCTAGGACCCAAGTGGCATTCCTACAAACAAACAAAATGGTATTCCAAATGTCATGGTTATATGAAACTTGCATTGAAAGTATTTGATCATTTAAACTCGAACGAAGATCGTATTTGATCGCTTTATCATAAAGGGATCTTTAAGCCCGCTTCAAACGGTCGCTTTTCTGTCATGTCAGATTCAATTAAGCCCTAGAATTAAATTCGATACGGCAACAATGCGGCAACATTTCGACGTTAATGAAGCAACTTAATCCAGCAAGTCGAATTTGTGTTGAACTTTCGGCAAACTTTCGCACAAATCCAGCAGAAGTACAGCACTAGTCATACGGTCCCATTTCTGTAGTTTCAAATTCAATGTATACATTATACTGCACATTTTATGGTGTGACAATTTGTAAATTAACGCTTGTGAATACAGAAAAATACAGTTTCAATTGAGTCAGGCAGCATATCAGAAGTACGACACATTTTTAGACGTTTGAATTGACAGTCAAACTTGTGTCGCGTCATTTCTGTTGAATACCATTATTAACTAAATTCGACACGGAAGAAATGCAGGACAACAATGCTGACGTCACTTACAGGACCTCAGCTCTATGCCCCCCACTCGTCTTTCCTGCAGAGAAGATGGAATGGTACTGTCCATCGGACAATTTCTTTTCTACGGGATAGGTGTTTACAATTTAGGCCATATTATCAACTGGATATGGATTCATTCACTGGATAGTTTTATGCACCCTTTGTACAACCAGAATCTAGTTGACATGTACACTGGAATTCCATTAAGATACCCAGGTCCTCTGAGCTTTTGTAAACTTACCTTCTTCAAGTATGGACCAAGCATGGGTTCCAGAAAACTAAAAGCTATCCCGCCTCCAACACACATGAAAGCTGAAGATTGAAAATTGAAAAAGTGAAAAAAAGTAAAACTCATGCATGAACATAGTGAAGGAGGGGGAGGTGTCTGGGGTGTATGGGGAGAGAGAGATCGGCCAATCAAATTGTTTGGGTTGTTGCTTGGGAGGCACTGAAGGCGTGTTAGATCTATTTTCAAATTAAATCTGTCAACAATCAGGACTCACGATTGGCCGATTACCAACTTCAAACTTTGCAAAACCATACTGTATAAATCAATTCTGGCCACGGTTTGGTTAGCCTCCAATGCAGCCGCCTTATTTCCTTCACCGCGGTTTTCCTCCCTTGGGAACCCGCGACAAAGGAAATACGGCGGCTGTATTGGAGGCTACGGTTTGGTGCGTTACGCTATAAAAACAGGTTTTTAACTCTGTAGTGGAACATGGTATGAGAGCACAAACGTAACTGAAACTCAAGCAGGATATGTTCAATAGGGTGGAAAAGCAGGAGGGAAAGGCCAGTCAGTTGACGCAGAGAAAACTAGTCGGAGAAATTGAAGGGGATTTACTCACCCATGAGAGCAACAGATGGTATCTTGAGAGTTTGTAACATAGAACTTGCCTCCTCCTTCCCAGTTCGTTCTGTCAATTTGAAATTGTTAACTGAATTGATAGTTGCTACATTTAGAGTTGCCACATCTCCTCTAAAACAGTCTGTCCGGTTGATAGTCCTCCCCACCCACCACCATTACCTCTTCTCTGGAAATTCCACTTTAAACCTCAAAACTTTATTAAGAATTTGAGTTTCTGAGATGTCCTCCCCTAGAATTTTGGACATAACTTTGTCACTCAGTCGTGAGAAAACAAGCGGTATATAATTCATTCCAAAACACTTTGCTTACAATTCCAATTTAAAAGATCACTTACAAAACAATGAAGCGGACACATTCCACTATGTTCACCTTTATCCTTGGGAAATAGAATCCACGCCAGCGGTAAGCAGACCCAACAGGCTCCTCCCAGCACAATGAAAGGCAACTTGAAGCCTCCCAGCTGAAAATACACAATAAACACACCAGGTTACTTGGAACATAACTTAAACAACTACATTTCATTTGATAAAAGTCTAACGTATACGTGAAGACAGCTAGTCAGACCCATCTGCACTTCCAAAGCTGCTGACCCGACGACATTTGTTGGAAACACAAATTTCTGTTTAAATCCTACATTTCCAAAGAAATTATACATCAGGTTACTTGGAACATAACTGAAACAATTTCATT
>JAOEJI010385529.1:0-10343 GCA_025448255.1 Umimayanthus chanpuru
ATTTGAGGCTGAAATAGGCCCTCAAAATAAGAACATTGAGGCTGGGCAAAATTTTACTGGTTCTTAATAAAAAAAAAAAGTGTACTCCGCCCTAGTATTCGGTTGATAGGGATGACCGTCGTATTTTTTAGGGGTTGTAATCGGCGATTTAGTATTTTTAGGGGTTGTTCAAGCGAAATCTATTTAAAAATTAAAGCCGGTATTTGTTAGGGTATAAAAACTTTGAGTTATCATGGGTACAGATCTTTTGAATACGCCGGTTTCTTCAATAAACTCTGGTTTAAAAAACAGTAACTTTAACGTTTCTTAAAAGCAGTGCGAGATGTAGCTGATCAGGATGGATGGCAACAAATGGCAATATACTCAAAAATGTCATTTATTTATTGGTAGTTTTTAAGTTAAATTTTGAACAGAGGGTATGCCTTGGCATGCATATGTTTTAGGGTGCCCAAATTTTTATGGTTTAGTGTTTTTTAGGGTAGTTTAATAGGATTTCCGACGGTTATCCCTATCCTTTTTACCCCAGAGTAACTCCCCGGGGATCCAAGAGATGATTCAAGAATTGTATTGTTTCTGAAAATTATGGGTACAGCTCTTTTGAAATACGTTTCTTTAACAAACTATTAGTATTTTTAGGGTAGTTTTCTAGGATTTCCGACGGTCATCCCTATCCTTTTTACCCAAGAGTACCCCCCCCCCGGAATTGATGTGCCGGCACTTGAGTGCCAAAGGTTGACGACTCAAGTCAGCCTAAAATAGCTTCAAGTTATCTGCATTAATGTGGATGTATCTAACCATGCGTGCCAAAACTGCAGGTCCAAATATTGCCAAAAGCCCCGGCAAAGGCTATAAAATTGTTATGAAATATGAGACAACATTGTCTCTATGGCCCATCAGACGCCATGCAGTAACAATGTGATTCCTGTATAAACAAAAAAATATACAGTCGACTCCCGATAACTCGAACCTTCAGGGGAAATAGAGAAAGGTTCAAGTAATCGGGAGTTCGAGTTACCGGGTCGGTTGAGAACGAATGACCAGAAATAAGGAAAAACGATGAGCCTGTGCACTTCTGTTCATACAATGTACATTTTAATTTGGTTTAATTTAATTTAATTACTGTATCTATGAAATAAAATGTTTCTATAGCTTTTTTAAATAATTTTCTAGTAATGAAAAACGGCGTCTATGTGCACTACTATTCATACAATGTACAGTCCCAGAACCAAGCAATATCGTCGACAAGTACGCGGTTTGTGTGCAACACGATGGCGAAGTGTTTGGACATTTAATGAAAAGCAATTCGGGCCGTTTTTAAAGACAATTTTCTATTTTGTTTGCGTGCCGATAAGAAGAACAACTGCACTGCGGTGGTGACTGGCAAGGCAGTTAACCGCAGAGATGCCATATACACACCACACCAAAAACTTATTATCGTTTTGAAGAAAGAGTTAAGCGACAAAGCTTGATGAAATGGGGACGAAATGTTAACGACCCTAAACTGACTGGAAGAATACTCGTAATCGGTTGCATCAAATAAATTCAGTGTTTTGATCTATAGTATTGTATTGTTTTACTTGTCACATCTTGAAAAGCGTGGTTCGAGTTATCGCGGGTAAACTTGTATACAAAAATGACCTGAAGAGAAATGAAAATTGGTTCAAGTTAGCGGGAAGTTCGAGTTATCGATGGTTCGAGTTACCGATGGTAAAATTACAGTAAATGTCTGAGCGAAATCCGGCACAGTAAATCAATGTTGGTTCGAGTTAGCGAGGGTTCGAGTTATCGCGAGTCGATTGTAAAGCATTGTTACGTTGAATATTTCTACGTTGCGACTTTAGATATAGCGTTGTGTTGTTGCTCAGCGGCACGCGGTCGGCAATCGTCGCCAATCGTTACATATCATATTGGTTTTGGGGGTTAAGGTTAGGGATGGGGTGAAGGTGTAGTTTAATTGTGTAAAGTATTTTAAATATTAGTATTGTTTGTATCTTAAGGGCTATTTTAAATTATCTATATGATAGTAAATGTTACCCTTTAAAAAGCTGTTATTCGCGCTTGGGCCATAAAAAGCCAAAACGAGAATCCATAACGTGCCGTACGGACCTCGTACTCAACCAATAAAAGGTATGTATTATACATAACTATAGGCCAGCTGGCGGGGCAGCTGGAGTGTGAACTATTCCTAGTATTAGATATGCTTACACATAGTTAATTCTCTATGCCTCGTCCTTTTGACTAAGAGGGTTAAGTACATACCGGAAACCGTAGGGTGCTATTTTTTCAGCTTCTTATAAAGTTTTACGCTTTGTTATCTGTTGACTCATTTCATTTCAAACGACAATGTATTTGAAGCGTGGCAACTTCAATTGCAGGATTCATGGGCAGGGATGTCAAGAAATGTAACTGTTACAATTGGATCTCAGTCGTTATTTTGCAGGTCAAAGCGATTAAAGATAATACTCATTCTCTTCAACGAAAGAATAAGGTCGATAAGTATAATCGTCTCAGAATATTCTGCTGCATCTACATTTTTCTTGCACTTACTTGTAAATATCGAAGCTTTTAGGTGTGGCAGGTTTATCTATTGGAGTCGGAGCAGCGCTCATGTCTGACGCAACGGGCGAAGCTGCGCGCCGACCATCAGCGGAGGCCGCACATCCTGCTCCCCAGCCAACATATCCTTCAAATGTGCCGCTCCCTGTAGGCAGCAGTACATCAAATGGTACTTCGGGAATCGAGTACTTCTTCTTCAAGCCGTCAATCAATCCCTTAAGCGGCTGTCCATCTGGAGCATCGCGAGCCACCTTCTTCACAACTGTTGAAACGTGCTCAGCCAGCCAACTGCAAAGACGATACGATGCAAGTTAAAATTTATAGCCGGATTAACTTTAGTTTGGGAACTAGCTAGTAATTGTTAGGGCCGATGCATACGTTACTCAAATTGATGCCAGATCACCTGGAGTGGACTAACATGAAATCCACGGGTGTAGCAAATACTCTTGGCCACATCTTAGTGTGACTGAGAAAAGGATCCAAGAGATGATCCAAGAATTGAATTGTTACTGAAATTGATAGTGAAAAGGACGCAACGACAATGTAATTGATAATAAATTGAAGATAGCAAATGTTAAAAATACCACGATAAATAAGCTTTTAGGATGTTGGCTAATTTAATTGTTTCTTGAGACTGTCCTGTTGAGTAAATGTCTTGTCAGTTGTGCTACTTACCTTGCGATACTTTGAAGGTCTTGGTTTTCTGCACCTTCGCTGGTTCCAAATTTTGGCAGCCTTAGTGCCCTCTCGCGTACTTCCTTGTAGGTGTCGGACAGCCGCTGACCACGAGTGGTTCCTGCGAGCTCATCGTGGAAGGGCTCCTGCATGTTGAATCCCCAGTCGCACTTGAGGCAACGAACCAACTCGGGTAAAGAAATCACTGCTGAATCATGATCAAAGCACAGCCGTTTAATGGCGTACAGAGTGTCGACAGTGTTGGCGAAAGTGATGAACTGGACGCCAATCAAAGTGTAGTTGGCACCGCCATCGTAAATATCCCGTTTGGTTTCCAGGCAGCCACGGATGAGGGAAGAGAGCAGGGGACTAGGGCAGAACTGAACAATGTTGCCGTAGTTGAGGAGAAGAAGGAAAATGATGTATTCTGTTCGCACATGAAGGTGAAGAGCAAAGAGTTCCTTAAGCTGAATAGAGACAAAACAGAAAATAATCATTAGAAGAGCTAGTAAGCGGATAGCGCTCTGCAACTCTGCGCCTTGGTTCAGAAATTATTTCTTGATAAATCGGAACTATTAATTTTGTACTGAAGTTATAACCTTAACCACAGATCCAATCTTAGATAATATGCGACACTTATTAGCCAGCTTAATTCTATTGAAGTCACCGTCTACTGTCCAAAATTAAAGAAATAGAGGACGTTTTCCGGCCATAAACTGTATGTGAGGAATAACCTCCCGACCTTCTTCAGAATATTGGATTCATTTTGTCAATTCACGAGTGCACATCTATGTCATGAAATATAAGATACTAATGCTAATTATTAATAAAGACCTTTTCAAAGCTTTCAATGTCCTCTGGGTGAGCTGTAGGCAACGACTGTGGTACACCTTCCAAGTATCCTGGTCCAGCGAGTCCATAAGTAGAGCCGTGATTGATCGACATCTCAAGAACTTGTAACAGAGGTACATAAGCCAACGAAAAGTCCGTCTCGCCGGGGAAAATTGGTTCATAGCAGCCGTCACAGGCGTAGTTTCGCGCGCTTTTCAGGCTCACTGTCAGGTCTGGTGTTCCTGATTCAATAAGGCCCTCTATCAGGTGGTCATCATGAGGGAGAACAGGATGGGCCCCTCCGCTGAGAATAGCCTTAGCCGCCTCCTGTAGGACCTATGTAACATAAAATGTTGAGTTTGATCGTCCGGGTTAGTGTAGTTCTGAAAAGAACTGTTGGTGACACTGACTGACGTTTCGACAACCTTCCAACTTATTGGTCATAGCTAGCAAAAGCAACCAACAACAACAACAACAACACTTATTTGATAGTAAAAATGCGTAGCTCCCTATGCAGGCCATGCCTTTTAAGTGGTTTAGCTGAATAGAACAATGTGGAGTAAAATTTGCCAAACCAGCAGAATGAAAAGTTCTTTTCATTGTCGGTGTATTACAAAATGACAAAACATTAATTTTGTTGTCCAAAGTTCCCAGTGTTGTTAGTGACCTCAGGGGAAGATCGAACGTCAAGGGGAACCAAACCTTGCTAACAACAACAACAACAACAACAACAACAATAACAAAGAAATTTACTTGACCTCAAATGACAGTTTGCATCAATATTTGTCAGTTAAGTAGGGGGTAGGTGCTGATTGCCTGGAATAACCATAAGGGCTATACGAGCCAGGCAACCAGAACTCTATTTTGATTATATATTATGTTTTGATCGGTATATGAGGGGAATATTAAACAGAAAAAGGAAGAAAAGATAATTAAAGTAGTTAGTAAGTTACAAACTGGAGCCATCTGTACAGAATCAACTGTCAAACTTGAGACACGTCTTCCTTAAGTGGGCAAATTATAAATGAATAGATTGAGCGTACCTCCTGAGGCATATTTTTATGCATTCGCAGGGACAAACATGGAGCATTAAGCGGAAGCCTGCGCGAGGCCTTCAAGCACATAATCGTGATGGCGTTGCAGGCATCCTGTGGCGTCGCTGCATCGTTTGCTTTGTAACCTCCTACTGTGATCTAAACAAAAACAAAAACACGTACCACCTTAAACTCGTTGCTACATTTTCGAGAAAAAAAAGAAACCATGTATGAATAGTCTTGATTTTCAGCTCCCTTCATGTCTTTTCATAAAATACTTCATAATTATGATCTTCCTTTTTTATCATTCATTCAAACCGAATCTCAGTTCATTCATGTCCTACAGGAATTCTCAGAAAGTCAAGATAGTCTTTTGATGGTTTTGAAATAATATGACTTTCATGTTCTTAAAAGGCCGATCGACAGCTACAAAGGCAACAACTAAAGGTTATATGCCTTTAATACCCCCGCCTCAATATGATTTTGACGTCAAAAGGGAATGACTGCAAGATTGATAAAGGCAGTTATATATAACCGTACAATAACTGTCCTCACCTGCTGAACCCACTGGTTGATTGTGTCCCCGTTAGGAAACATTCCCGTGCTAGTGTACGGTACGGCAGTCGTGCCCCAGGCACCCAGATCATTCAGAAGTCGTTTGTTGAGATGCACGTGTTCACAGAGCTTGACAAACAGGCAGTCGATGATCTCCTGGGCCTCCTCAATAGGTGTCCCCTGTAGGAAAGGTTCCAGGAGCTGATCAAGACGTCCGATGGATGTGGGCTCCCCTGTCAGGTGCAAGCAACAGTGATAGGAGAACAGCAGTTGAACAGCTTCAATGAACGTCTCTGGACGCTCGGTTGAGATTTTCTTCATTCTTTTCTCAATCTGTTACAGACAATAAAGAACAGTTTTGTAAAACATGAAATGTTTTTTCATAAGTTGTTTTACAAGGAAGGGTTGTCTCCACAAAGCAATGATCCCGGCCCTGGTTTAAAACTGGATCTATCGATTTGGAGCACAGCTGCAACTAACTACTTTAATTTTACCACGACTCTCTTGCTAGTTCTAATGTTAAGCATGTTAATTAGTACTAACAACGGTTGGATCGCTACAACTATTTATATTGAACATGTATTCTTTTACATCTTTAGATTATCCTCGTATGCCACATGTTGGCCAACCGGATATATTCCCCTGACTTAGGAAAGCTTATTTATTAATGATATAAGATCACATATCCATCACAGGAGCAACTGGCATTCTTAAGAAGGACGGGGACGATGAATCATAATAGATCACGGCTCACAGATATCATGTTTCATGAGAAAAGGAACAGAAATAGCACGTACCGTCTCCATGTTTGACCGCTGAGCATCAGATAACGCAAAATCACGGTTCGTAGCACAGTATCCTGCCAGAAATCCGAAGTTTTTTATGTACTTTTTGACTCCATCCAAAGCTAGAACACAGGAAGTGACAAACTCTTTCTGTTCTTTCGTCTCCCCTTTGTTGGCGTTCATTTCCTCTTTCATTTTGCCGAGACCTTTGTGAAGGAGCTTTTCAAAATCTGGTATCACGTGACCCATTCCTGCTGCCTCACTAAGCCCCTTGAAGAAAGCTGGCATCGTTTCGTCCTCGCGGAGATAAGGCATGACAGCCTTACCAAGCCCCAAGGAAAAGCACTTAGGCATTCTTCCCACAATGAGCTCGTCAGGATGAAGGTTGAAAGTATCAGCTTGTGCGCCAAAGAATGATGGGTCTTTCAGTTTTTTAGCTTTGTTTGTGCTCAAAAACCGTCCCAACGACACTTTGGTGGCCCATCCTTTCCGGATCATGATAGAAGCATTCTGAATAACAATCCTCTTCTTAGTAGATGATATGGCAGTAAGAAGATGAGGAAATTTCGGCATCTCTCTACGCTTGAACCACTGGTCGTTCCACTGTAGAAATGCGTAGTCCAACAGACCGAGTACTCTGTCACTGGGCGGATCGCCAGGACTGTATCCACCGGTGGTCATGCGATGGAGGTACTCTCTCTGGTTGTAAAACAAGTACTCGTTTGTAGGACTTCTTACGTTCCAAAAATCCAAGATATCAAACCTGCAAAGGCAAATAAGGTAAGACACAGTACTGATAAATTCTCTTCCAAAAGACATGAGGACCTACAAATCGTTGACTGCTTTTAAATCAAAACTAAAAACACTTTTTTTTAATCGCATTTTTAACTGATACATTTTGATGTAATAACTTTTACACAAACATTTTTTATTTTGAACTATTGTAAATCTGATAATACTTAAGGCTGTAACGACTGGCAATGTAAAGCGCCGTTTGATTTTTAAAAAACAGCACTATATCAATTTTATTATTATTATTATTAATATTATTGTTATTATTATTATTATTATTATCATTATTATTATTAAGACTATCGCAAGGTTAGGATAACGTCCGTTATAGAATATAACCGAATAGCCAAACGAAGAAAAGGTGCTAGCGCTTATTTCTTGACTAATTATTAACCATACAGCGTGGAGACGTTTAAGCTCAGGCTGCGCTAACAGTTTGCCGGTATCATTACTCTTTGGAAGATAAAAACACATTTTTGACTGAAGAAAGTGTCTTGGCCGAGTGCAAAACGTCCCCGCGGTCAGCGTCTGAACTAGTAAGACGGAGGAAATTGAACATTTTTTTTCTAGATAAGACGGAATAGACCCGCCTTGAAATAAAAAAAGTTTAACATATATACTTACTGACTGGCGAATTTCGACTCTAGACTTTCAGCGTTTGTGCTTATGCTTTCGGAGTTTAGGTGGAAATCAACGAAAGAACGCGATAGAGCAGCCACGCTTGGGACGCCTTTAACATATCTAACATAAAAATGGAAACAATGAAAAGCAATGACTAAGCACTTTTACCTTCGTTCCTTTAGGGTGGGCAGCTTCAATTCCTCAGCACTGGGCACATACCAGAAGGTTCCCTGGAGAGGTTGAACAGCACTGATCAACGTGTCAGGGGTCACCTCACCCAACTTAGACTCCTTGTCGTTTCCAGCAATGTTTTTCAGAATGGTCTTGAACACCTCTGTGGTATTACCCATGTGCATGTACATCAGTCCTTCTTCTTGGCCCGGTTCCTTTCCTGCGTGACCGTATGGCATTGAAACACGGAATACGCGGGGATGCCTGAGGAGACCATTCACTGGTGGGATGTCGTGTACCACGTGCACACGCGCGATGTGGGCACGTGCGTCTGTGTGAGGAATGAACGTGTCCGTGGCAGATTTCCTCCCGACCATATCTTCTTTTTGGATCTGTTAATTAAAAATAAATAAAAGTTTCTGTTCTTTAAATTTATAATTCCATTAACACAAACTTTGTATCAACGTATAGAGTTGACAGTTACAAGTTTTTAGTTAGTTTAAAACCTTATTCGCAACAGAAAAAAAAACTGTGTTCGTGCCTTGAAAGATGTTCCCCCGAAAAAATAAAGCAAAAACGAAACAAAACAGAACCAAAAGAGAACAATTATTACTGAACTGAAATCCAGTTAGGGGGTGGGTCACTCAGCTTTATAACTGTGTATCCGGTTTTTCATATCGTTTTAACCGAAGAAACCCAAGCATTATTTGCATTTGCCAGTTACGTTGTTGCGTAAAATGTGAGTTACCCAACCAACCCTTTTCCAAAAGGAAAGAAAATCTAGACCACCAAGAAGAGTCAGCTTCCAACAGGTATTAGAATACACTGACAATTAATGAAGGCCTGTTGTTTACAAAGACAAATAATTTACCTTGTCCATGTTTCCAATGACCGTCCAGTTAAACTCAAACTTCTGCGACAGCAGGTACGTTGAACCAGGATAACCAGACACGGCTCCATTGTTCTTCACAATGTAGTTCTTAATACTTTCCGTGTCGCATGGATTTGCTACTCCATCAGTGAATGAATTCTGGAGGATCCGCTGAAAGAAACGAAGAGAAAGCATGAAATATCGAAAATATGGTGGGTTAAAATTCAAGAGAGTTTCGTAACGAGAAACGCATCCATTTTTGAGGATCCACTGAGAGAGGGAAAACCGGCCGGCAGTTTCTTGGTGTTAACAGTGCACGGTGCGATAACAAAAGATAATTAACATTACCCAAACTAAAGCACATATAAGCTAAAAAAGTTTCTGCAACATTAAAATATACTTCCCCAAGGAACATTGTGAAAAATCCACTTTTAAAACAGTTTTGTAATCATAATCATCTGTATCAGAGTTTGAAAAAACTTTAAGAAAAAATGAGAATAGTAAGTCGTGGTTCCGGCCACATATTTTCTGTGAAATGCGAGCGATTCACGCTCTTTATAAAAGAACTTTGAATCAAGGACTGGGTAGCGTCCAATGCAGCCGCCTTATTTCCTTCGCCGCGGATTCCCTCACTCGGAAACCGAGCTCGAGGGAGGGAACCCGCGGCGAAGGAAATAAGGAGGCTAAGAATTGGGTTGTACAGTAATACATAACGTCTGTAGTTTGATACTAAGGGGACAGATCCCATAACGGGACACCATTGTGTTGTCCATTAAGTTTGTTATAGGATGTATGTATTGTTTAAGTCACGTTTTCCTCGTTAACAGCTGGAAGGCTTCGGTTGGTGAAGTAAGAGAACAAAATGTTTATTTAGTAATTGCTATATGAATAAGTAATTAACATTGTGATGCTGTGGTAAGTCATCATCATAACGTTATATTGATTGAATTGGCCTACCTTACTGGGAGGCTCCGACTTTGTCACATCAAAATCGTCGCAATAATCTTTCATTTTTTCCTTGAGGTGAACAAGAACTTTCTCCAGTTCTCCCTTTACGTCTGATTTGAGTAAGAAAAACAAATCTCCCCCAGTGTCCAGGAATTTCTGGGAGTCTGGAATAAGTCGTTTTCGCGGATCTCGAAGTTCAAGATTTGCCAGTTTAGGGTCATCTTTGTACCACTTGCTCCACTGATTAGGGTCAAATGCGACAATTGCTCTGGTGCGGGAATCTGTAATAACAGACGTGTAGTAATACTTATTTTTGCAGCCGTCCCACAAAAGCTACTGAGCTAAATAACTCAACCTTTTTAGTGCTACTTTATTTGCCGATTTACTTTTTTGTTTGTTTTATTATAAACGCTTTTACACATAACGTTTTTAACTGTTACAATGTTATAAGATCCAAGATCAAAATTGATGCTATGAGGGATGATGCACGGCGGAGGGGGAGGG